>PNEQ01072658.1:0-70793 GCA_003012365.1 Medauroidea extradentata
AATAAATTTGGTTCTTTTCACACCACTTGTTTTCTCCTAGTTTATCATAATTGTTTCAATTAATTTTATTTTACCAAGTCGTACAACCCAGGGCTCATACACTAGTAAAATAATTGGTAAACTATATCTGCCCAAGTTAAAGTTTTTATTTGGAGATATTACAGAGAGTAAAAGTGGAGAGAGCAAGGTTATGTTACATTGTGTATATGTAGATAGATGAACAATTTAGTCTTCAAATAAATTTTTAATCCTCAAATTAGCATTTCTTAACGTAAAAAAAAAGTATTTTTGACGTTATTCTATAAAAATAAGCAGCGCTATGCGGGCATTAAACTTTATTTTAAACCATTCCATTAAAAAAATACGAATTTTTTTTAATAGTTTAGTTATGACATTTAGAACTATTTCTTACAATTACGACTCAGATAAGAAGAAACGAATGTTACTAATAACTACAATAAATTGTTGGTTTACTAACTTTGTTGTGCACACAGAAAATTGTAGTTACTTGTTTATAAAATTGCGTTATCTACTAACATATATGTAGAGACATGCAAAATTCGCGTTATCATTTGGAAGAAGACTAAACTTCACTTTCCTATATATAACTGAGCATAATCTGCGATTCAATTGGCCACAACTTTTATGGGTTGTTATTTACGTGTGTTACGTCTTTACAGAGATTGGCCTCTCTACCGTGTAAGAACTCTCCGCGGCAAGTCACGACAATATCGGCCAGCGGGAGACGTCGAACGAGCCCATAGTCACTTGGAGTCTAGTCAGCTGTAAGAAAATAACGCGAATTTTGCATGTCTCTACATATATGCTATGTGCTATTCTGCCTGGAAGTTGGCAGAAAGTTTGTTGTTGATCAACGGTTCTAGTAAGCGCAACCCTTTCGTTTAAAAACTGCAGGCTCTGTAGTCTAATAACACAGTAGAGATGTTGAGAATCATCTCGGCAAACTGCCATTAGACCAGTATCGCAGAGCGGCAAGAAACTCACAGCATACGAGACAAGGGGGTCTATTTATTTCTAAGTTATAGCAGTGCCATGCTTTTTTTGTATAGCTGCTCTCTGGAAAAAAAAACTCATGTCGGCCACGTGTGCAGTTGCTACTACTTTATTGTTTTTGTTTAGGTAGTAGTAGATAAGTAGCACAACAAGAAGAAAGGCAGTGCTATGAGTAGAGACAGGAAATATTTGCGGGTCCACTGACCTGCATGCTAGTCTCCAAAGATTCAGTGGCGTATCGTGGTAGTGTTCCGAGCCATGCGGCGCTTACACTCTAAATCTGAATTAGTGAATATTCACTGATTCACGCCACTGGATGGAGCACTTTCAACAAATTGAACCAGTGAGAAACTACTATGACTTCGGCGACTATTCGCTGATTCCGATAAAGAGTGCCAATATTCCACATGTTAATAAATGAATTTTCACAGATTTTTCCTGTAATTTTTCACTGATTCAATAAGTGAAAACTGTTCTTAGAAAACAATTGGAAAAAACGGTGAATATTCGCTGATTTACTTGTGAGATGTTGTCACTCTTAAAGGAAACCAGTGAAAATTCACAAATTAAACGGTGACTATTTTCACTGATTCAAATTGTTGAAACTGCTCCATCCATCAGCGTAAATCAGTGAATATTCACTAATTCAGATTTAGAGTGTAGCAGTGACTATACACATACTGTGTTGTCTGTGGAATATTAGACTGATAGAGGTACGTAGAGCCTATAGTCTGTAGCCTACAAGACGTAAGAAACATATTTATTGTCTAGTAATACACCGCGGTCTTCACAAGACATGTTCATTAGATATGACAGGTAGGCACATTGAGTCCATGAGCTCAAAGCGTATAGTCGGAGCTTATATAGCATGCTTGGAACACGACCACCATACGCCACCACAAGGATTCTTGTTTACTGAACCAGACAACATTTGTTCATTGGATGCTCACTGATTTAATGACACACATGAGCCGGTTTACATGTAGTTGCTTCTTTTGTATTGGGGCGATGTCCTCTAAGTGGTGTCAAATAAGTCTAAGACCAATTACTTAATTGTCATAAACATACAGTTATTTGCATACTTGCTTATGCCCAAAAGAAATCGCGAATTTTTCAGGTCCCTAGCTATGAGACGTTGCTCTAACCACATTCTACTGATGATCGGAAGGGCTCAATGAGAGCCAGATTTTGAAACATCAAATCAGTTACATACTAGAATACAAACATTTACGCAGTACAATTTTTCTTGGTCGTGTAAACATATATTCATCAGGCTCTGTTCGAAAGGGAATATGTTGTGTTTTGAGCAGTCGTGGAAGTTTACGTTCTATAGCCAGCAATTCTCTGGCAACCCAAGTTACACGCAATAATCAAAAATATCAAATTATAGATAATTGCAGAATACTCGTTAACTTTTTTATTGCGTAACGATTGGTGTAAATAATTCAACTTCGAGAGCACAGTAAATTTTTTACTTGCTGATATACACTGTATTGTAAATTAATGTTTACTAAATATACTGAAATGTTATAGTTACAAATAAAACTGACTGAATACTCAAACAAATACTCGGAACGTTTACTGTACAGGCAAAGTAGTGTTTCAAAAATCGTTATTAAAAAAGTTATGGGTTTAGAACAAAAAAATATTTAGGGTGTGCAGTTTGCAGCCTAATTATCTTCATCAGTCGTAATTTAAAATTGTTACAAATACGAAATTAAATATACGAGTGAAAATGTAACGCTAGTCTTCAGCATTACGAAATTAAATATATAAGTGGATGGTCTCAAACAATATCGACCCTCTAACGAGTAAGATAGTGAATTTGTAGAATTTTTCACGAATGTTTATAAATAATTAAGTTTGCCGTTTACTTCAAACGCTATTTCTTCCACAAACTTCAGCTATATTGTGGAAGTCATGATGACTGTGAAAATGTCTTTTGAGTGACCCGTAAGTCTCACTGCAGCTTTTATTGGGGATTTGTATACATCTTCATATTTGTAACATGTGCCTAGATTGGCTTAGTCACGGTCGAACTAATAGATGTTTACAGAAACTATTCCACGGTACATAATACAAATTATTATGCACTTCTTTAGAATAAAATGGAACTTCCAGGGGTTTATCAGTATACACAACAGATATTTTTTTACATATGGTCCAAAGATTATTTTTACAATTTTTAAAATGTTGGGTGACATAGCAGTCAGTATTTATATAATACAAGAAGTCTCCAATAAAACATTTTCAAATTAATGAATAAATTTTAGGAACAAACTTTTTTATACGATTACTTACTAACTCATGACGTATATTAGAATACATAGTTTCTAATTACGAAATTGAGGCCATTAATTAATTGTATGTCGTAGTTGAAATATTTAACTGATGTTGGCCTCTCTCTATACATGAAATGAAGTGCCTCACTCATTCATTCACTCATTCATCAGCGCACAGCCCAAACCGCAGGTCCATTGATGACAAATCAGTGAACTTATTTAGGACCAAAAAGGCAGTTAAAACAAATCCAGATGAAAACTAGGTATATTAAAACTGATGTCAACTTATTTCAAAACCATATACATTTGCTGTCAACTTCGAGATTCTCGTGTAAAGAAATCGTATTAATTTGTTTAAATTCGAGAGTCACATTTTTCCTCTATCAATATCAGAAAATGGTCATCAAGGATAAAACCTTACTCCCGTCAGTGTTTTGTCGATTTGACAGAGTATTCCAATAAAACACATAAAGCAACATATAGTGCCGACTATACTTGATGGACCAAATATAGGTTAGCACAGCCAAATCATAAGGGGAGGCTAGTAAGTGAATTTCTTCACAAAAGTGCCGCAGTTTTAAGACAGAATCTTGAATGTCAAGAGGTTCAATCACAAGACAGCGTGTTCTTAGTAACCCACCTATTCAAAACAATCGGGAAATTTTTTTGGGTCAAACAACGATAGCAAGTGTTCTGCTGGCAGACAATCTTACAACTCTATTTGGGAAATAAATCGTAACTACGGCAGAACAGAAATGAAGTGCCATACATCTATGTGTAACAAGTGGAACTACAACCAAATAGTCAAGAAGCACACGCCAGAATTCTGTTACATGCGAAAGATGCAAGTCAACGTGGATACAAGACAATTATAATTAGAACGGTGGACACTGAATTGGTTTACTGTGGTCATTTTACATTCGTCTCAATGTTTATTTCTTTTGGATTTTTATTGTTGCAGGGAAAAATGTCCATGAGTGGTGCAGGGAATATTTCCATTGTAATCTAGTTCACTTACTTTTTAGTTAACTTGGTTCAAATAATGCAACGGTTCTGCCATTCTTCCTCAAATTTCTAGAAGTAAATATATATCTTTGTAGGCCATAAGAAAAAGTCTGCATGTGAAGTATGTAATAACCTTGAAAATGCCTGAACATTTAGAGCATCGTCCATGCAGTCCACAAATATTGAAAATTGTAAGCTGTGCCAGATTCGGAAATGTTTGTTGTACTTTGTAGCGAATTCTCATCAAGTTATGATATTAATGAGTGTAGAATGGAGTTCTTCGCCATAAAAGACAATCCGTAGATAGATTACTACCAAAGAAAGCCACTATTTTTCATAATGTGTCATGGTGTATGCTATTGGGACATTGTTTGATAAAACCACCTAACCTACTGATCCAGGAGCTTGGGGTTCACACAAAATAGATAGCTGATTTTGGAACCTGCGAGATCTTCCAAAGGCTACAACAACGTGCTATGAGAGTTACACAGCCTCTCCTATAAGATCATTAATACAAGCCACGTTGTTAGGTTTTTTAATGTTCTTCAAGTTCATAAACTGCGAAAATGATTTTGATACAAACTTTAAGAACAACGTATTTTGATTGTTACAAACTGATAGTAGTGCTGACTTTATGACACGGAAATTCATTAAACAAATTTGTCAATATTCAACTAACGCTTGTGCTCCTAACGAAAATGTAAATATATTTGTTGCCAAGTTAATATACAATTTACTTCTGAAACACAAGCTGTTGCAAGAGCAATAACTGCGAAATGCGTTCTATAATTACTAAGAAAACACAGATACGGTAATGTTAATTAATAAATTTTGCTAATGCAAGTTTCTTTATGTCTTACAGGAAATGTATGCCGTGTGTTAAGAAATAATATCTTATGATTAATATTTCATTGGAGTTTGCTATACAATCTGGATTTGAAAAAAAAATAAGTTTTACATTTTGTACATTTTAGTTAAACTATTTAAAACTATGTAACGTCTTAGTCAGTACAACATAAATATCTACATATTGTTAATAAATTATTTTACAATTTTTTTATCCTTTGAGTAAGTCAGTTTTAAAATGGCGGCCACAAACGTTGGAGCATACCTAAAAAATTTATTTGCTAATGTGTATTGATAAACCTCTGATGTTTAATACTTTTCTCCAGAAATGCATAGTTATTATGAAAAATTCACCTTATCCACCGCACTACAATACCTGTTTTGCAGAACCGTAATAATTGTGAATTGTTCTAATTGCTCTCGTTAGTGTAATTTATTTCACGTTAACATTTTACTGTCGGATGAATGCTTGTCATCATTTTTGGCAATGAAATATTATACACAACAACCTGGGGAAAAAGGAAAAAACAATAACTTTAAAAGTACAAGTTCAGTAAATCGCCAAGTGGATGTACAGGCGTTGTTGTGATTTGATAAATTGTTTACTTTCACCAAGAGCTAGCCATGGAGATCACTGTTACGTGTGTTTCTGTTTTAGTCACTGGTAATTCAGAACCGCTCTTGTCGAAGGGCAAACGTTTCTGTGGACCGCAGGGGCGGGGTCTGCTCGGGACGATCGCCTTTCCCCTTTCGTTTCATTTAAGGGGTATTGATCCCTACCACCTTAGATTTATCTATTTCTTCTCGATAACTTCTGTTCCAGTCGATGTACCAAAATTTTTGTCACGACAAGGCATAGATACAAACTTAATCGATTTTATGTAACTGCTGGAACCATAATATATTCATTATTTTGCAACGGGAAACAGCTGAAAAGGAAAAATTGCTTTATTTACTGGAGCGACTACAAAGGCCGCAACATTAACAGAAACAAAGGCATATAGATTCCAAAATGTGAATGAAACAATTATCTATGCCTTGTCAGCGTGAAAAAAGTAAAACAATGTGTATATTCCCTGATTTATAAGAAAAACCATAAAACCTATCTTACAGGGATCAAACCCCCTTAACCGCTACCGCACTCCCACTTTGCGCGTCTCGTATGATCATGACCTCATTTACAGTTTCACTCCGTAAACATTACTTCCTTATCCAGAAATGTGTCAGCATTAATAGTATAGTCATTCTCCAAAGTAATGGCTTATAACATAAGTAAATTATGCAAATGTTACATAAGACAGCAATGTCCTAATTTTTATTCGTTGGGTTTTAGAAATATATGCTAGAGTTACGTTCTTCAGTATCCAGCCAATATGTAAAAATGAAAGTTAAATCCACTTACCTGTAAAGAAAATTATTGCACTCACATGTAAGGGAAATTTACCAAACCTACGCAAGGAAAATGTTCATGCTTCCTCCAAGACATCGGGTAAGGAGCTGCCTTAGTTGGGTACTTAGTACCTATGGGTAGAGACACTGGAAAATCGTGAAAATGTTTAAAATTGTCTCCAGCAAACTGTATTATATTAACCGTGACACGTGTGAACATTTTTGGGACAAGTCACACACGCTGTGTGTCCAAGATGTGCAGTTCTAACTGGGCCTGTTGTGGAGAGAAAAAATGCTACAAATAATCGATAGCCAATGTCGATACGATACATTCAGTGTTATATGCATCACGTTGGAGCCTAGCAAACAGTCACCTATTCCCGCGATTTTCCAGTGTCTCTACCTATGGGACATACTTATTTTAAGTTACTTCAAAACGGCTATAAAAAAAGTCCTTCTGATAAAAATAAACGTTAATAAAGAAATTCATCTAACGTTTGTAAAAAGTTTTTATGGAATTAAAATCATATTAGCATTTAATTTGTTTGTAATGTAAATAAAACATATTTCTCTCACAGTCAATTTAATTGTAAAAAAAAAAGTGCGGAAAATTTGCGAAACTTTTTTCTTTTAAATTAGCTTATACCCGTGTTATTTCAAACAAAATTGAGCCACATTAAAAAATCATTTCTATGAGCTGCAAGGCATTCATATTTCTATAGTATTTTGTACCTGAATAAAAAATTAATGCATTGCAGTTTTTTTGCAGTTACCATAAGTAAACAAGTGTTTAAATCGACACAAATAAGTTAGTAATACACAGTAACGCAATAATTGGCATCACTCTAGCCCAGTTAATTCTCTGCTGCTGAATGAGACGAGTGGAAGGGCATTGTTTTGGTATCGACACACGAACATTTTCAGCCGTCTGAGAGGAAAAATGTATACGCAACAGCTAATACTATTTATTTGATAGTTTTTGCTCTCTAATATATTTTTCCCTTGTCTTAGTTCTTTTCATTAGTATTAAATCTGTCAATAAATGTTACTTTATATAACTGTGCAAACAATTGCAGTACTATACGTTTGCGTCCCGGACAGTTTAATACAAACTTGTTTCGGATAAAGAGGTATGGAGAGGTACATTGTCGAGCGGACCACTGGAATACTCAGTTGCCAATAAAATCTGAACTACTCATTTAAATTCGATGAGATTTTTTTTTGCCAAGTACATATTTTATCATCGGACGTTTATATATATACATATACATAGCACTATACGGTAGCATGCTTAATTTCGAGTAAAAAATTAAAAACGGTTTTTAGAAATATAAGAGCTTGAAACGACAAAATCTATAAAAATGGAAAACTGGCATTTTTGTATTTTTTTAATATGATAATATCTAGGTCTGTAGGTAAAATAACCGAATTTTAAAAACACTCACGTTTTCATTTGAAAATAATTGTAACATCCGTAAAACTCTCTCGCGCAGAGATTTTCTGATAGTAAAATTATTTTCAAATCAAAACGCGAGTATTTTGAAATTCGGTTATCATAGAGGCCTATATATAATCATATAAAAAATTATAAAAATTACAGTTTTCCATGTTTATAGATTTTGTTATTTCAAACCTTTATTTTTCTAAAAACTGTTTTTAAATGTTTACTCGAAAGAAAATCATACTACCACAAAGTGCTATATAAATAAATGACCGCTGATAAAATATCCACTCGGCAAAAAAATCTCATCGAATTTAAATTAGAAGTTCAGATTTTGTTGACGTTTGAATATTCAAGTCGTCCGCTCGACATCGTATCTTTCCATACCCCTTAATGACATACTTTGCAAATTATCTGAATATTTCGATAATGTTTGTGCTTCAAAGAAGTTATCAAATAAACATATTATTTATAATTTAAATATATATGTTATGTGTCTTACCAATGTAACTAGACTTGTGTTTATGACACATGTACAGTAGATGGTTACAACAGCAATGTTATTACACCCGGACGTCACGTCACTGCAGTATACCTATGTATGGACGTATAGAGGCTGCGAGCGGAGGACTCGACGTGTCCTGGAGATCAAATTGCACCAGAGTTCCCTAAGAGAACTGACAGGACTCCCAGAACAGTGTACTAGATGCCTTGATACAACCTGGACGTAACGACTTCGGCCAACTCTAGCTTTCAAGAGCAAGTCTTCACAGCTGAGTGTATACGTGCCAAGTATCGTGCCTCGCCTGCACTTTTCCGTCAGAGCAACCAGTTGAAACAAACTGCTGGGTCACGTACAACCTCATTCGTGTCTTTAGCTTGCAATATTGCTCTGGTGTTCTGTTATTACGTACAGTTATCTGAAAGCACAGGAAAAGCACGTGCAAGTGATGCAAAACAGTTCAGCTTTATTATTACAACTAGAGTCATGGAAAAATTCGCTGGTTCAGTGACGTGTAGGCTAGCCTGCAAGAACATGTGTGTATTCAAGCAGACATTATCTGCTCACTGGCTGCTCGATGACGCAGTGATATGGGCCTGCATTTAGTTGCTTCTGTACTATTGGCTAAGACACTTCCAGGAAGTGTCAAATAAGTCACGGCCCAACTGCGAAAGTGGCACCAACTTACAGTTGCTGGAATTATAACTTGGGGCCAAAATAAAACGCGAATTTTTCAGGTATCTACTTATAACAAGTTTTGTTGCATGTAGGGATCCGTGTTTTTGGTAAAACGGTTTTTCAGTCAGCTTACTTTAATGCTTGCAGCATTACGTACACATCTGCAGCTCTGCTTCATGAATATTGGTAGCGTGTCTGTGTGAAAAGACGTAACTCATTTGACTGTATAGAATAAGATTACCGTGACGCCACACGTCTGTGATTAGCATGTAAAACCCTGAGAGGGTGGGAGTTAAAATAATTTACTGCCCATGAAGCACAACTACAGACGTACGCGCATGGCAACCAGTTGGTGCTAAACCTTTTCACAAAAACCTCGGGGTCTATTTTGTAATTTCATATCTGGTAAACAGACTCACATGTGAAGGTGAAGGATTAAGATAGTCGCTTGTAACGTCTATATTGTATTCTCTAACACCTCTCTTTATTGGTGCTAAAACTTTTCACAAAAACCTCGGGGTCTATTTTGTAATTTCACATCTGGTAAACAGAGTCACATGTGAAGGTGAAGGATTAAGATAGTCGCTTGTAACGTCTATATTGTATTCTCTAACACCTCTCTTTATCAGACTCTTAATAACATCCTTGACAACACTGCTGTCTGTGTTCTGGAAACTTAACACAACCTTATAAATTATATGTTCTTAATTTTCACAGCGGGTTTTCTAATACGAATTACTTACATTTTGTTAGAAATAGTTATTAAACATTCTTGTTTATTTTTAGATTTCAGATAGAAAGCTATAACTTAGATTTCATTCGTCTCTTAAAGCACACGTTTCTAATAGCAAGTTAGTGAACTGCACTAACAAGAGATAGCACTAGTGTTGTATTAGAGAATTTCTCCACCAAGAAGTATCAGATCGCTTGTTGAATTAAACCTGTCGTTCGCGAAGGCAGTAAATGTTAATATGCACAGAGCTATAATAATCGAAACGTATTTCATATTTTAAGAAACAATAAAGATTGTATTTATGTTTCCTTCTCAGCTACATTGAATCAGATTTGTTCCCGTACGAGACTCGTTCACTCGTAACAATACACTGCGACCCGATCATTATGTTGAGTCTCGAGAATTTCTAAACGCAGCACCAATCTCTAACAGTGTCTGGTTCTCGGTTTTGGAATGATTTGCCCAGTGAATTAAAGACATGCTCAAACCTAAGCAGTTTCAAACGCTATTTAAAATCATATTTGTTACAAACTAAATACCTCGTGGAGTAGAGGTGTGGTGCTACTATGTATGTACTAGTATTCTTTAGGTATATTTTATGTGTTCAGAATTTAAAATTCGTTCAAAATTTAAAGCTTATTATGTATGCAGTTTCTTAACAAGTTTGTATATGAATATACAAATGTATATCACATGATATAATTTTTCTCTCTTATCAATAATTAATTTACTGTATATACTGCAATGCTGTTATACAGATGCACACTAACTCCCTCAAGATAAGACTACAGCTATGTTGTTATACATGAATATTTAGATAGCATAAACAAAATTGTAATATTTTTTAAACACGTAACGGCGTATTTATAGTTTCACTACAAATTTTTAACTTTGATTTTTTTTATACTTGCGATATTCATTTATATGTATAATCAGTTTAAAATTTTAGTGCATCTGGCTAAATTAATGAATCATTTTTGCTATATTAATTTTGTATATGAGTGTTTCTTGTAGTTATAGTTTTATTTTTGTTTATCACACATGTATGATTTTAATTGTATAAAACGTGGTTAAGTGTAAGAGAAGGCGAAAGCCTTAACTTCGCTACAAACAAAGCCATTAAATAAATAAAATAAATAAATTTTAATTACTGAATATGAATTCTCGTCGTAAAGATACTACGCTGTAATTGCCTTTGTTTGAAGATAGTACACAAGACCGAGAAAAATAGAGAATATGTTCCCGGGATGCCCAGTTACATGACGTAATAAAAGAGACAGTGGATCGTCACGGAAATCTTTGGTACCATAATTGGCTCCAAACCACTATAGTGTGTTGCTCCTATGGTGTATCATTGGAGAGCGTTTATTTAACACGGTTCAAATGTTTTCAGACAAATGACAAACGTTCAGTATCTGCATACCAGAATTTTCACTGGCTCATTCAAATATAAAAATAGGCATAACAGAAAAAGAATGTCGGACACGTAGATAACACCTTGGAACCTTCAAAACAGTCTACATATCTTGAGATATTTCACTCTCTATAATATAGTAGAATGTTGTAAGTGTTACGATTAATTGCATAACATTTACACCTAGAAATGTTTGGTTATTATTGTTCCAGACGCTGAAGTAGGTATCTGAAACTAATCTAGATTAAACATACTACGAAAATAACCTACTCATAAACGGTAAACAGTCATTGATAATACAGCTGTCATGGTGATGGTAAAACTTCAATAAAAAGTTAAATCTATTTCTGCGAGTAAGACTGAAACCAAACGAATAGTGTAAAATAAATAATGTTAGCAAATTTTTTAATGTAACGTTCAATAATGTGGTTTGAAACTCTGACCAAACATTTAAATACTCCAGCTATAAGCTACGAGTCAACTTATTTTCTCTGGCGCTGCCTGTGTTTGCAGACAAGTTGTTCGCAGAACTTCTCGAAAAAAAAAATATGTATAATTGAATGTAGGGAATCGCATCTCAAGGTGTAAACATTACTTATTGTAATACGAAGCCTTCTTCCCAGTAATAATAGTTCTGCTTCACTAACAACTAGAATTGAGAACAAGTTCCTGTGAGCTGACTGCTCTAACAGGGAAACTATAGTGGCTCGCGTTTAGCTGGTTGACTTTGTTATATTTTCTACCTTGATGCTGTTCTGCTCTGAATTTGTCTGTTATAGTAAGTGTGAAGATATCAGAGAATTCACACTGTGCGCTGATAATGCGTACATGTATTGCCGTAAATAACATTATTCTGCTGCATGAACATGTATGTGTGTATCTGGATTGAATTGGGTGATGTTCACGTTTTCAGATCCAGGTGTATTTGTTTTCTAAGTATTAGTAAAAACAGAAAATTCCCCGAATTAAATCACCTAAACTGCCAATGCTTTACAATGCTGTATCAGTTCGACTTCTTCTTGAGAGGTATGGAAAGCTAAGATGTCGAGCATACGTCTAGAATACTCAATGGTCAATAAAATTTGAACTAATCATCAAAATTCCATGAGATTTTTTTTGCCGAGTAGATATTTTATCAGCGGACGTTTATTTATACTGCACTATGCGGTAGTACGCTACACTCTCGAGTAAAAAAAAAAACTGTTTTTTTTAATAAGGACTTGAAACCACAAAATCTAAAAAAAATGGAAAACTGTAATTTTGTATATGATATTATGTAGGCCTCTATAATAAACGAAATTCAAAGATACTCAAGTTTTGATTTGAAAATAATTTTGCTGTCCGAAAATCTGTGCACGAAAGGTTTACGGATGTTCGAAATCTTACCTTTCCATATCCCTTAATATCTGCTGGAGTATACAAATATATCTGCGAAATCTAGCCTACAGGTCATTGAAGCCACCATACTTCCGGTCTCTACCGATAACTACATGCACTTTATACGGTGGCTTTAGGAAAACTCAATAGTGAATAAGAAAACTTTATTCTACACGTTGACACTGAATAAGTTACAAATTTATAGAGGTGGTAGATTAGGTGCTATTGCATGTATTTCATTAAGGAACCAATGCCTGAAAATGCCTCCTTATACTCTAAAATGCCGTTACCATCGTGTGGGGGCTGTGGGAAACCTGGAGACAACCAGACATGGTAAACAGCACGTGCCTGGCATGTTGTATGTGGAGTGTCTGTAGCACCCGCTCTGACGATCAGTTTTTTGCATGTGTCCACTGCATGTTTCACATTTGCGACGTTGACTGTTGCAGTAGCATAGGCACCACGGAGTGTTGCATGTTTAAAGAGTTCACATACATGCATTTAGTTTATGGTGTAGCTGGCGGCAATGGCAGAGACGCGGAGAGACAGCACTGTGAGAGATTCCCTGACAAACAGTACCCTGCACTGCGTTGGCTACCGTCTGTGGGAAACAGGTTCGCTATGCGTTAGGAAGCTAGCAAGTGGAGCGAGGACAGTTCAGACACCAAGCTCTGAGGAAGTGGTATTGGGACGAGTTCAGGAAACACCATTTACCAGCACACTGGCGATAACACATGTCATGCCAACCTATCGTCATTCTCATGCGCAGGTTTTAAATCAACAGCTTAGACCGTGATGTGTGCGTACGTACAGCCTTACAGGAAGCTAGCTGAATTTCCTGCACGTGAGTTCTTCCTATGGTTGTGATCCACACTTTCTACAGCAGATAATGTTCACAGATGAGAGCTGCTTTCCCCAGGGATGGCTTGTACACTATTCATAACACTCACGCATGGGTCGAAAAACACAGCCACATGGCGTGTCCAAATATCCATCAACAGAGATTTTCAGTAAACGTCTGAGCTAGAGTAATAAACTATTGTTTAATAGGGTCATACATTTTGCCACCATGCCTCAACGCTGCAATGTATCTGCTGTTTCTGAGCGAGGTTTTACCAGGCCTGTTGGAGTGAGTGAGAGATTGTGGTCAGCGCTTAACATCGAAGTCTTCAGCACTAGTGAGGGGTGACATGAGGTGAGTATGGAGTGGCACCGGAATGAAAGGACGGGGGAAACGGGAGATCCCCGATGAAAAACCCGTCGACCAACAGCATCGTCCAGTACAATTCCCACGTGCGAAAATCCGGGGACCGACCCCGCCGAAAATCTCCTTGGTAGGAGGCGAGAGTTCTGACCCCAGTCTAGATATTCTAGCGGCTATTTGGTTCCTCTGTGATATAGCACCAGCTCACTACGACCCCTGTATATATGTTACCTGAACACTGCTTTTGACAGCATTGGATAGGACGGGGAGGTCTGGCCACCACGTTTCCCCGAGTTAACGTCTTCGGATTTATATCATGGGGCCATTGAATACACATGTATACGTCACTAATGTACATTCCAGAGATGAACTGGAGGCCAGGATACATTCTGCATTCCAGACCATCAGACACACGCCTGATCTTCGACCCAACATGTTGCAGCGTTGTACTGCATCTATCGTGTGCAGATGGTGCACATTTTTTATCAACAGATGTAATTACCCTTTCCAGGAGAAACCTGATTGCAAACACTGATACACATGTATCCTTGTTAAAACCTGATGTAACCTCTCCTGCCAGGCTGCCTACTAGCCCTGTTCGTTTGTACCGCCATTTTAGGGTATGAGGAGGAGTAACTTATGTAAACATAATTCATAGTTTGTAAATGTCCCTTTTGAAAATAGCGAAAATAATTTTTTGAGCTATTGAATGCTGATAGTAGCCTGAGAATTGAATATATGCATATATATATATATATATTTATTTATTTATTTATTTACTTACTTATATATTTACTTATTTATTTACACTAAATGTATAATAATGTTGGCAGTAACAGATAACCAACTTAGGCTATTTTGAATCCATGAAGAGCTTATATCTGTGAGTAGTGGCAATGTTGTTTAATGACGGTTGCAGGATGGTGTTGTGTATGTGTGATGTATGACGCAGGGACGGGAGGTAGCGGCTAGTGACCGAGTACAGCTACAGGCACAGGACGGTGTCGCTAGTCTCAGTCTGGACAACATCACGGCAGATGACAGCGGCAAGTATGTGGTCTGCGTCGAGAACTGCCTGGGCGCCGACTGTCACTTCGCCTCCGTCGCCGTCGAAGGTACGTACTCTCCAGAGTCTTCTCTTGTGTCGCCGGCTCCATCCTTAACGTACAGCTGATAATATTGATAAGATGCATGCTAGAACTCCAAAACATACATGTCGAATGCTTGGTACACTGTTAAAAATTTCCGTAAATTCACGGAAATATTTACAGAAAAGTACTGTAATTTTACGGAAGCGGCTTACGTAATATTTTGTTTACGGAAATTTGTCCGTGTTGCCAGTTTACGGATGTTTGACCGTAACTTTCCATAAATTCATGAAAACATGTTTCTACAATTTTAAAGCGTATTTTACTGTGTTTCTTAAAAAAAAGTGTTATTAATAATCACTATGAATCCTGGATGTCAAATATAAAAGTTGTATCTTATAAAGTTGATATCTTACCACTGCATGGAACTCATTTACTCATAAACTGTCACTGTGGTTAAATGGTTAGAGTGTCTGCCTGGCAATTATAAGGTCGTGGGTTTGAATCCCAGTAACTTCGGAAAAATTTTTCAGGTTACTAAATAGTGCGTCAGAATCTTGATAACACCTAGCTAATAAGAAAATGTATTTCTAAAAATTTTAGTGCTAGTAGATTACAGTGATCCAAGTTTTTTTGCGGGAAAACTGATTGTCCGTTATTTTACGGAGGGTTCCGTTATCAAGTAAACCTGAGTGTCCGTTACTTTACGAAGATTTCTGGATAATTTTTGCCAGTACTTTTCCGTAATTTCACGGATATTTTTTCTAACACTGTAGTTTATTTTAATATTGGACGAAAAAAAATTGAGTTTTTGGCAGAATTATTTCAGATATTTTTTTTTTTTTTTTGCAAAATAATGAACAGTTCCCCTGCAAAAAAAAATATAATTTCACTGTTACTGACTTATTTTCATAACAAAATATGTGGTTCTTTAGATTGTAAAATAGTGGTTTACTGCTGCTACAAATAAAAACTATACGTTATTGTCAAAATATCTATTCTTAGATACTGGTTGATATTATTTTTTTTTACCATAATCATTAAAAAACTGGTAAGTATGTCCGTAAGGTTATCATTCTCTATCTGTACAACCTTTCATTGAACAATTTTAAGTCTCTCAATTTTTTTAAGTCCGTAAGCTTTAGTAAAATTGTTTTTAATTTGTTACAAAATATTATGTCATGTACACGATTGTAAGATTTCTTCTAATTAGTTGAGTAACATATATTACTTTAGTTAATACACTAGCTTAAACCGTACTATGTATGTCTTGAAGAAATATTCTACGTGGTATAAACAATGTCTCAGAAAATTGTGTCCCTTGTTCACGATATGCGCTCTCTGCCAGACTTTTAAAAAGTTGTCATCATAAACGCTGTAGAAATCAAGTTCCATATCCTTAACAGTGACCGTTTCTAGAGATTGCTGTATGTTGCCTGCAGCTATTGTTTTTATCAACTTTAGTATCACATGTATTTGTTTTGTTCAGTAACAAGAGTTACAACACTGTGTTGCGAGTGTTTCGTGAGCCTTAGCTAGTAGTAACTGCAAACTTGAACCACGCTTGACGTAGTTGGGCGTTCGTCTGCCACCAGCGATATAGGTTCGATTCCCGCTGGTCGACCTGGATGTTCGCATGTGAGAGTTGTGCCTGATGATGCCGTTTGTCGGAGGTTTTTATGTCTCCCGTTTCTACATTCAGGCGCTGCTCCGTACTCACCTCATGTCGCCACTCACCAGAGATGAAAACCTCACTGCTGATCAAAATATCTTCAATTCAGAATTAATTGCTAGCCAACGAACTGTATATTCTTGCCAGCTGGTTGTCATTTAGTAAGCAATAAGCTCTGTATTTGTAATAAGTATTAAACATTTTTGAATGTCTTAAGTTTTCTCATATAATGTCAGAGTTCTACATTTTTCTAACCATATTGTTTCATTTTCAATCGTAAAACATCCATAATTTACCGTGCCTTATCGAGAGATAATTTGTAGCTTTTTATGGTGCTAACAAATTAAATAGTCATTATTTCGTTTTTGTTTAAATAAGTCGTCAGTCCTATTCTCCGTTCTCTCTAATATGAGTTCTGAAGTAAACAATTAACGTAATATCATTTCACTTCGCTAGATTCTAATTGGTTCAATTTGTGCTGCGCGCCGACGTACTACTTCCAACCGACAAAACTGTGTACAGTCGGTATCATAGGAAACAACAACGCCCTATATATTAAAACAATATTGCGTGAAAATTTCGTACGTGTTATCGACATACATAAACAAAAATTACATAGAAACTTGATAAAAATATTGACATCATGTGCAATTACAGTATTTTTCGAAATTTAATTGTAATTATCAAGCCATGACTAACAATCGTATTCAAATATTCTGGTACTAACGTAACGAAAATTTGGTACTACATGAAGAAAAGAAGTTGTCAACAAAACGAGTGATTAAACTTGCTGTAAAGTCCTGGATTATTTTGTATTTAGTTTTGGAAAAATGACATTTTATAAATCACCAAACTATATGTCGATAATTCACGACACATATCGTTTTTTTTGTAAAGAATTATATGCGAGACTTTTATTCTTACCTTATAAACGTCACAGCAGTTTGTTTAGTAGTGAAGACAAAATCCACGTTTCGAAAACTATGCAAGACATTTTCACTGTTCACGTCCAGCGTCACATAACCAAATTCGCAAGCGTAGTAAATATAAACCGACCCGAGGACGGAACGGAATAGATCAAGGAATTTTGGTTCGGACGAACTGGTACGGAAAATGGATACACGGAAAAACCATTCCCAGTTACTACAACATTGACGCGTTAATGTCCAAAAATACTTCGAAAGTAATAAAAAATTATATCTGATTGTGATATTTCTGACTTATTTTTACTGTGGTAATTATTACTGAACTTAACTTTTGGCACTGTCAGAGTATCGTACATCTCTAAATACTGGCAAGTGTACCAAGAAACTCGTAAGTTTAACGGTACGTCAGTCGTTAAATAACTAGTGAATCAACTGTACGAACGTGTCGTCCGCTAACCATAATTATAGTAATAAACATATGGCGTCGTAGATTGTGTTTGCAACGTCGGTATATTTTAGATATTTGTTAATAAAACTCTCTCATTAAGTGATGGAGTGGTAAATGTATATGTACATGACAGATAACAAAGATCTATTTCTTAAGCAAGATCAGTGCACGGCGGTCGGCAGCCAATGAAAATGTTTGTTTATAATTTGCTTTGTTTATCCTAAAACACAACTGAGAGTAAACTGAGAGTAATAATATTTATTCTCGGAGACTCAGTATTCGTGGTAGCTATTTCAAACGAAAGTATGCTAAGAAAAAGGAAATAAATACTACTACGGAACAGAATTTACGAAAAAAAAATGGTTATTCCTAAGTATATAAGTAGTAATGTTTTGTGAAAATACAGAAAATACAACGATAACACTACATTTCGAACATTGAGTACTAAACATATACTTTGGCAAAGTTAATCGATGTGGTAGTATTTCTTAAGAAATTTCACACAGCTTATTTTTCTTTGAAAGGTATCTAAAGTCACAGATTGTAGCTTCACACTCTATGTAGCAAGACGTGATAGGATGTTCCCTCGTCGAAAGTTTTAAGCTACGTTAACTTGTTCTAAATTATTTAGGAATTTTCTATATTTAACACATGATGAATATGTATCGTTGGTGTTTCCAAACGAGACGCACATTTTCTTGGGTTTTTACTGCACGTTTATGAAAACAGACGCTTTACTTTTCAAAGAAAATCTTACAACACAATTTTAATAGTTACATTACTTCACTCCTGGTTGATGTAACAGGTTAGCGGTTTATGTGATTTACTTTCTAGTGTTTCCAAATTTCAAGGCCACTCATTGTATAGGCCTACCTATTATCTCCACAATGACGTGAGTGAGCGAGTGAGATATTTTGGTCAGAGCTTAACATCGAGGTCTTCAGCGCTGGTGAGGGGTGAAATGAGGTGAGTATGGAGCAGCGCCGGAATGAGAGGGCGGGGGAAACGGGAGATCCCCGAGAAAACCCGTCGACCAACGGCATCGTCCGGCACGATTCCCACATGCGAAAATCCGTGGCCCTACCCCGCCGTGAATCGAACCCGGATCGCCTTTGTGGGAGGCGAACGGTCTGACCATTCGGCCACCGCGGCCCTCCACAGTGAATCCAGTCAACGTTCTTGATAGTCAAATTTCGGAAACCTTAAAGTAGAAATCATGCTTCTCAGCATACAGTATTAAGTATGTCTCACGCGCGAGTTTCACAATCGTGACTGACAAACACCAACAGGACAATTACAGCGTCGCTGACACTAGCTGCTAGCGGAAACAAAGTTGTGGGCCAGCTTAGTTGCAGAGTAGAATGTTTCTAACTGGTCACGTCATTGCTTTGCTTATATTTCATCCCACTGTATTAGTTTCGTCCGAAAGACGTCTAGTTTTAACTCTGCTTGCCTGGTTTTCGTTTTGCGCGGTATACCACAATTTTCATCACCATTTTTTTATTGTTTATTTGTACCAGATATTTTTTTTTTTCTTATTTTAGGCACAAAATGTGACTAAATTTGGCTCTTGTGAAATTTTTTTATCTCTCATAGTTTTCGCGTAATGGCTTGTTAAAGTCATAGTTTTGCATGTTACCGTTTTAACGACCACACTAAAACCAACTGATATACCAAACTAAAAAAATCACAGTGGATAAAGACATTACAGGCTACAATAACATGCTCATGAAATTTAAGAATAAAACTTATTTGAATTTTAAAAAATTGATGAAACTGAAAATAAAAATTTAAAAAGTTCAATAATTTTTTTTTAAAATACAAATAATGTGTATTATTTAATTTTAAGAGCATGTCATTGTAGCCTGCAGTGTCTTTATCCACTGTGATTTTTTTGAGTTTGGTATATCAGTTGGTTTTAGTGTGGTCGTTAAAACGGAAACATGCAAAATATGACTTTAACAAGCCATTACGCGAAAACTATGAGAGATAAAAAAAATTCATAAGAGCCAAATTTAGTCACTTTTTGTGTCTAAAACCAGAAAAAAATATCTGGCACAAATACAAAATAAAATAATGATGAAGAAAATTGTGGTATACCGCGCCCTTAAACTGATGTTTGGCGTCATGTTCGTTTATGGTATCATATTAATTACTGGATTTCTTACCAAGAGAGGTTGTGCACAACTTTATCAGGAGGTCTCGGTTTCTATTATCAACTCATCCGTTCCAAATTGCGCTTTACATTGATTTCGGAAAGTACTCGATGTGAATGCTGGGATTATTACCGCTCGTACAGAAGTTACAGCCGCTATCCACTCATTACTTACCCTCTGATTAAATGGTTTGAATTCTAATGATCTAGTAGTTAACGACACGTTAAGGCGTTGTCTTATTGTATTTATTTCACTGCAATCGTGTGAGAAAATTTGTCAATAATTTATTTTTAATTCTTAATGTGGAGTTTCACACAGCGTGCTGAATTTGCTATTTATATATCAGAGCAATACTTTAATTGGACTTATTTTAAAAATTATTATTATTGCACTTTAACTTTATACAAACACATTCGATATTATTCACCAATTATTACCTAATGACTCTGTAAAGGCAAGTATGTATTCATAACTAAATAATAATAAATTACTAAGTGCGTCATCAATATTTTTTAGACGCTATGAGTTTATAGCAAGCTAACGCGTTTTACTAGAGCGTGATAATCATACATGTTAATGTGTGTTTCTAAACATTATGACAGCACAAACAACTAGTAATTCAAACTCGGATTCTAGTTTAGCAGGGGTTTCGAAAATATTTTTTGTAACGCAAATTAATACATATACCAAAAATTCCTTGGGCAATTTTAACACTTATATATCAACGTTTGTATATGAATTTTTCTGTTGCAATACACCAAAATAATTTTTAGATTTTTGCCTCCGAAATAGTACACATTTTGTTGTGAAAATAAACCAAAATGAAGCAAAATAATTTTTTGCTCGCAAACAGTACATCATTTAAAAAAAACGCTTTGGCAAAATTGTGTATCGTATGACTGTACACTGTCTCGAATTTTTTCAAAGCATTTGGTTAAAAAATATTTGAGTTATTTACAATTGTTAGAAATAAACGAGAGATCATGGCCTTAATAGATATCGTGTAATTTAAAAATTATCTGCACATAAATTTATGACCGAAAAAATCTTTAACAATTCTTTAGATAGAAATATTATTTTAAAACTAATTTTATGTATAACACTTGTTTAAAGAGCCATGTTTAAAAGTTGTCCATTGAGAGTAAAAAATGTTAACATTGCTTCTCATGTCAACTAAATGGTCACAAGCTAGACAGGCATAAGTTCTGTAGCGCAGTGGGATTTCCCTGGTTAAAAATGGCTGTTATAATGCTTATTTAAACAATTTTCACCTTATGAAACTAGCATTATAGACGTAACGTAATTTTACATTGCCACATGAAAATATTTTTAACTGTTCTTCGTAAGCTGACGAATATAAAAAAAAACGTTAAATAATAGATTAAAAATAAAATGATTGCTATACAGTTGCAACTTTGTACGCGACGTACTTAATAAACTACGTTCTTAAGCTTTATACACGACATTTCTCAGCAATTAGCGGAATATAATATCTCGAGTCATTAAAACACTTTACGTGGCTGGCAATTGTTTCAGTAAGTGTTTGGAGAGGTTCAGACACATTACATTTTGGTTTAATTATAAAAATCCTAATTAATTTCAATTAATATATAGCTATGCCAGCATCTGGTTGGAGACTTTGCAATAGTACTAAACGAGTTACAATTTACTGCGAGTTAGACAATAATACTATTTATGGCAACATTTAGGACACAGCCATAGGTTATTCTGACTTAGTTGTACTATAGGAACATAACTTTAGAACTTTGTTTAACCACACCGAGCGGGGATACTAGGGTAGTGCTTTCCATAATAGTCATAGATATGTTAAAGGCCGTGCCTGAAAAGTTTTACAATGAATTAGTTAACATTAAAAATTTTAATATTGATGTTGAAGACTTATTACATTGCATTGACACTAATGTGTGTGTATATGACGTCCTAATTTTTCGTAGTAATCAGCCCTATGGTTTGTTTTTTATTTTTGTGTCCAATGTAACAAAAACTTTGTTATAATAAGAAACCAAAGCCAAATGTGTTTTTTGAGGAGGGGGGGGGTAAACTGTGCAATATTTTACAGTAAAAAGTTACGGTAAATAATTGTGTATTGTTCCACTGCTCACAGTCCCAAATTTTTTTCAGAGTAGTCTTTTAAATATAATTTGAGTTATTAGCACCAGTGTGAAAAACATCCGAGTTTGTCCTTATTGCTGCTCTGTTGAATTTTGTCGCAGAGTTGTTGCTGCCATGACTTCGGCATATATGAGAATAGTTTTATGCATCGTGTATACAGGGTGCACTCGAACATATGACAAGTGATACCAGCAGAGAAGTATATAAATACAAGTGGAAGATATTTCATTGTTTACGAACTGCCAAACGTCCATAGCTAAGTTTGTAATAACGAGATCAATGTGTAGGTTTGGATATGCAGCTAAGTGTACGTGGCGTTGTAAACCGCTTTGTTAAGGGGCCTGCCTCGTTGTCATAAAATCACACTGCAGCGTATTTGAAGAAAACGTTTTACACCGAAACTAATGCACGTGTGTTCACGCCGTTTCTCTACGAAAAGAACACACACTTCAGACGACTGCCCTTAAGTATTTTCAAGACAACATACGTATTAGAAATCCCCTTTTAGGGCACGTAAAAATGGGTTAAAACGGGGTTTTCAGGCTGCTATAGCGGAAAATATACTAGCCGAATACATGTAAAACCACTTAAGGGTAGTGCATTGGACTTTAGTAAAGTGATTTCGTACATAAAACAACAGGGTCACCACTTAAAGTCCCATAGGAAATTTGTTTTTTCGCGAAGACTGCACGCCTTAAGCGTAGAGGCGACGCACCGTTGTATGGCTCATACGACGTCGCCCTTAGCACCATACCTCACTCACACAAACACATGTGCCACGAGGCGGGCCCCTTAAAGCTCTGCAACACTAAATGTAGTACTTGACATGCACGATGAGCTGATTGCGCGGATACGTAGCAGTAGACACAATCAATTCCATGCCGGTTTTTGTGGAATAAATATAAACGTTAGATAATTTGTTCCTGTTAAAATATGTTCCGTTCAAATCTTCCCCGCTTATCATTTGCTTGCACCCGTTACACGCGACATGTCTGGATACATGGTTGTCCACCTGAGGATAGCGACAGTAGAAACACAACAGAGGAAAACCTGCCCGGTATGTAGACGGCATACAAGATGTTTTCCTAGAGGAAAGTATTCGTTGGAGTAGCACCGCGGAAGGAGGCTATTAGTCCGCAGACATTCATGAACGTACACTGTACTCTATAGTGTTTTTCTGACAAGCACAATGAGGAAAGACAGATAACAATGATAAATTGATAAATTTACCACTATTACCCCGGTTTGACGGTATTTTTTTTTCTGAAAAATGTGTGGTGCCTCGCGATTATTCAAAATAATAGGATGAGATATATTTAACCTACTAAAATAAAGAAAATTTATATAAATACAGCACGTTTCTGAATTATAACAATGGTTTTCAATGATTACTCAACATATAAATAATTATGAGGTATCTGCGACTTCGTTCACGGTGTTTTCCATTTAAAGCGATAACATTTACGAAAAAAAAAATGTGTTGAAAATGGTAAAACTGTCCTAAAGGTCTTAAGCTACACGATGGCCGTTATAGAAACATTTCTAAAAAGAAAATAGTTTCACTAAATATTTTGGGTACCCTATTCTGGTCTTGCACTCCGTTCTTCGCCTCCCCTCCCCTACCCTCGTAACCTTCACAAAGTATGTATTTTTAGGGCAGAAAACTTCGCGTGCGTATGCACAACTCGCCAGAGTTTCACAGCAATCTTATTAATGGTACGGGAACGTTTACGAGACAAACAAGTGAACATTCTTGTTTATATTACAGATCACCTGACACGTCTGGCATTGCTGCGGTACCATTATGCATTTAAAAAAAATTGGCTTAGGCGAAATTGCACAAAACAAACCCAAGATGATTTGTTTTCTTTTCGTTTGCAGTACATCTACAGTAACTTCGAACTCCATGTGGAAAACCCTCATTTATAACGGCTAATGGCGGTAAATTAAGCGCTTTTAAGGCCATGCTCTTTAATTTACACAGTTTTTGCGATAAATATTTTTTTAAGCTTAAACCATTTCTGGCAGTTTCGTTTAAAATGGTTTTTGCCGTGATAGTTAATTTTTTTCAAAGCATGAAATTATAAGGTTTCAACTAAAATTTAATTCACCAGAATGTCTTTAATTACATAATTAACTAAAAACATAGTATTTACTGCCTTGAGAAATCAGCCAACATGGAGAAGATAATTTTAAACAAAACTGCCAGACAGATTTCTGACATCTACTTTCGTTAGGAGTGAAAAATAAATATCACTAAAAACAAGTAGAAAGTAAAGAACATAATCTTTAAGGCGGTCCCAACGGGCATTCTAAACAATAAGAATATATTCTTGTGACCTTATAATAGTTTGTAAGGAAGGGAGACAAAACTTAACGGTACAAATAAGATGGGAGTGCAAAGTATACAGGACATTTGAAAGTGGTTGTTCGCTGTACTTGCGGCGTGTTAGATCCAGCCTGCTCGTGAAGAAGGGCCAAGTCACAGCCATCTTCAGAAGAAGCCCGCGACTTTAGATCTGGCAACACTGGCAGGAAGGGTCATTTTAACACTTCTTCTGTCTCGCCGAAGACAGTGGCTTCCTCTGATTCGCCGTTATGTAGGACAGAATAACGAATCAGGTACAGCCATTGCCTTTGGAGAGCTAAGAGAAGTGTTAAAATGACCCTTCCTGGCAGGGTTGCCAGATCTAAGGCCGCTAAAGATGGCTGTGGCCAAGTAGATAAGACCTGGTTACCGCCCGGTGCGCACACAACTGTAACTTGTTTGCTGTTAGCTCGGTATCGTTTACAACACCTTGTGACAGACACTGCCATCACCCAGCCATAGTTCTGCGAGATAACCGTCCTCTACTCGTACCTTATTGTCGTCACATGCTACACCGACTATAGGCCGTTCACGATAAAGTGAGCACTGCATAAAGTTTACTTTTGGCCGTTTTATACTTATCTTTACTGTTTTCAATATGCAAACTTCCATGTAACTAAAAACCAGTGTAAAAGTTTCAACAGTCTCAAAAGTTAATGGCCCAATAAAACGTATTTATAATTAATTACAAGTTCTGCTGAGTGCTCGGTTTATAGTGAACAGCCTATATCGGTTATTACTCTGCCTCTGTTAATAGTTTGCTAAATAAAACAGTGTTTAGCTATTTTGTCACATCAACCTTACATTACTTTGAAACATTCTGAACAAAAACACGCAATAGAAAAAATTTCAATTATAGTAGTGCTTACGAGCAAAACTACTTGTTCTCTTTACGTTTGTGTGAAGGAAAATACGATAAGATATTTCGTAATGACAGAACCAGAATTTTTAAAGGGTGTAGGATGTAAATGAAGGCTTAAAATTAGTTTTGAAACTGGCGAATTTTCAGAAGTCGATATAAAATATCGAATAGTTTCCGGTGAATCAATTAAAGCCATGATCCATTTTCTCTAATGCTTTTAAGATAATAATTTTTTTTAATCCTAAAGGATAGCAGATTTAAAAAAAAACTGCTGCTCAGTTTTGTTAAAATCCGTGTATATCATTTCAACTAATTTTTGAAGACAGAATACAAAATGATTTTTGGCTAGTTATACAATTAAGTAAATTTCCATTAATTAACATAATTAACCAAATATATATAATTTTGTCCAGAAAAGAATGTTACTACATAGTAAAACAATTTTCAACGAAACTTTGCAACAGTTTTTCGACAGCTGCTCTCGTTTAGGATTAAAACAAATATTATCGAGAAAGCAATAGAAATGACTTATCGCGGCCTAAGACTCCGAGTTTCCATACATACCCTCGATTCCAGCGCAATAGTTTGCACTAAAAGTAATGCACTACTCCAACCATATCATATATTTGCTCGCTAAACTGGCAAATTTTGTTGTCCTCAACCAGCCTATTGTTGTTTTTCCACGCCGACTTCCGTAAACCTTGTGACTTCATTCAAAGTTGTTAATGTTTTTTTTCTTGTGTATGGCGCCGTGTTACGAATAATTTATGTGACTTTATTCTGCAATATTTAATGAAAGTGTTTAACTGCCGTTCCGTAATCATTTCGAACTCACTTTGCTCATGGACTTATGTCCGGGAAACAATAGTGATATATATACATTCCGTACCGACTGGAATACTAAACTATCCGAAAGTCTCTGCGCGAGAGGTTTACGGATGTTAAAATTATTTTAAAGTGGAAACGTGAGCAATTTTGAAATTCGGTTATTATAGAGACCTTGGTAATATCACATTCAAAATTATAAAAATTACAGTTTTCCATTGTTGCTAATTTTGTGGTTTCAAGTCTTTATTTTTCTATCAATAGCTTTTTATTTTGTACTGGAAAGTAAAGCATAGTACCGCATAGTGCTATATAAATAAACGTCCGCTGATAAAATATCTACTCGGCCAAAAAATTTCATCGCATTGTGATGAGTAGTTCAGATTTTATTGACGACTGAGATTTCCAGTCATCCACTCGAAATCGTAGCTCTCCACACCCCTTAACTTGACTAACATCGTGCCTGGTGGTTTATGACAGAGTCACAAACCTCGCACAGACCAGCTACAGTAGCATCAGCAAAACAAGAGAAGACACGTTCAAGAAATTTTTAGTTGACATGGACAAAATTAAATTACACCTTACATTGGAAAAAAATTATTATTTGCTACAAAGAAAATTAATGAGTTAAAATAACGCTTTAAAAAATTAATAGCATCAAAAATTAGATTTTTGTAGCTTTTCAATTCTGTATCTTTTTCCCCCCCGAAAGCTAAACAACGTCGAAGAAATTGTTTTTACCGTGTAAGTTTGTATTATAGTCATGTACTGAAATAAAACTTAATATTAGTTTGGATAGGGATAGAGATTGACCTAGAAATATATTTTGTCACCATAACCAAATACCAAAAGCAAAACACCATGTTTTGTTAACCCATACATAAATGTAATTTTTTTGGCAAAGAGCTTGCGCCTGAAAATAAAATATTTGTTGACGCAAATGTAATAAACCGTTTGGAAGTACAAAAATGTAATACATTTTGTAGCTGAAACAAACCCTTATTGTTTGTGCAGGCCAAGTTTTGTGTACACACTTCAAGAGTTATTTTGCCATTTCTGTGACAGTTATCAATTTGGCTCTGTTTGTAAGTGAATTTAATTATGTTCCATTCACGTGCAAACAGCCCCGATAAAATAATTCATGACTTTCTATATTTACATAGTGTGTAAATATCATGTGTTTTACGAGCCATGTATCCATTATGATGTATCGATAACCGACGATCAGACTTGGCCGTAGATGCTAATGAGCACTCCTGAATGCAATAGGACCAAGCTTCGATTCTCGGCGCTATTGGGCACATATTTTACTTATGGTTTGGCACATAAATGTATGCATAGCCAAAAATAAATAATATAACAACGATTAAAAAATTTGGTTTCAGAAACAAAAATATTTACTTCACCAAAACAAATATTAGGTGGCCACTTAAGATTTTGTTTGAATTAACTAAACTTTTATCACGGTGTGTCAAAATAAATATTTAGAATAGTATTAATTTTTTTCCATAGAAGCATATGCTAGCAAGTAGCTAAGTACTGCTGCGTAGCGGCCAAGGTCGGGACTACTACATGCTCGACTAGTGTCTGTGGTTAAAGGACGGGGAATTTCTTTGACTGTTGTTTTCAGAACAGTCCAGTTAATAACGAACTAGCTGTAACCGCATCTCCTAGACCTCTCTCTCTCTCTCTCTCTCTCTCTCTCTCTCTCTTAGGAATAACCCAGGCATTGCTCCGCTGCTAAGTAGGTCACACTAGACAATTGGTAGCGTCACTTTTCTTTGTTTCTTTATGTCCTGATTGCCTAATATTTAGTTTAGCAAATTACGTGGTCTCAAGTCATTTAGTCAGTATTTCTGTTTCTCAGCATTTTTTTTATTCTCACCCAAAAAACATTTTGTGTTGCAGATATTGAACCTGAAGACATTTTCGATTTATTAAAGTGTTTTTCGTTCATGTTTCTGCATAGCAGCGTATCAAAGTTAGAATATTACATTTTTGAGAACTCAACTGTAGTACATTACGAACTCACAGTAAAAAGATGGTTCGCGCCGGACAAATGGGTATACGACAAACTCTATTGCAACTTTAATATTACTCGTGTGAATAATATTGGTTTTTTTAATTGTGCAAATGTGCAAAATAAGTTTCCTGAATTTTTTAACACAAAATATATCAATAATAGTGTAGGCCTACCTCATGGTTATTTTTGTGAAGTTATTTTATTTATTGTTTTCAATAGTTATTTACAACATAAGTGTAAACCCTAAAAAGTAAAATTTTTATTTTAACATGGGCGACAACTATAAAATGCGAGTTGAACAGTATTAGATATAATTCAATTAATAAAGAATATGTTTATCTGAGGAGTAGTTTAAATAACGTCACTGTGTCTGAGAGAATGACGTGTCTCTTCTGCGGCGACCGGAAGTGTGTACCGCAAATAGACTGGAAGTGGAAGAGGAGGAAGGGAGAAGTTTAGACTCTCGCCAGTCTGATGACGTCACTAGAGACGTCACGGCGGCCGCCACCTCGTCTGGCGCGGACAGGAAGACGTAGTTGACTTCGGGGAAAAGTCGGCACAGCGCGGCTGTGACCTTGGACGTGACCTGCTCAACTAATGTGTGCAGTGAGGGTTGTAGTGTTCGCCCAGCATGTGCTTCTGTCAACTCCTTACATTCGCCTGAACAGTTCTTCTGGTTTCAAATTACTTACTTTTGTGGTAGGTAGTTTTGGCATTTCACTTTAAAGGCCATGCCGAGTATTATATTTACATTGCTGCAAAAAGCGCAAACCTTTTACAACGAAATTCTTTTAAATGATTCGAGATTAAGAATATTCCTATGATTCACAACTCTATGTATGCGTCTTGCAAAATAATACACCATTCGTACGCAAAAAAAAAATCTGTAACATTTTTTATTTCTTTTTTTCCGAAACAAAATCGATAATACTTCGGGTGCACAAATACGGAAAACTATGAGATTTATTGCTATAAAAATTATGTACACATTATGATTATATTTGTGACAAAGCAACGTAGGGATTCTTTTTATACGAAAATTATTTTGCTTTAAAAATATTTTCAAAACCATTGTCCAACTACCGGAGTGGCTCTTACGCATACAGCAAACGTTGCCTAAGTATGAAGTACAACCTTTGCAGTTGAACCTTACAAAATCATTAAATTCGATATCGGAAAATTAATACATTTAAATTATTAAATCAGACAATTACAAATTAGAGCACTGTCTCGATGTCTTCAGGAGTCCACCTTCGTGCCTGCGTGCTGTGCAAACTGTAGAGGCGAAACCAGGAGGAATAATAAGGGATTATGCGACGTAAGCTTTAAGCCTTACTTCCTTTTTTTTCCTGTTGGTACTTCATTTTATTACACTGTGTAACGGGGGCCGCGGTAGCCGAATGGTCAGACCGCTCACCTCCCACCAAGGCGATCCGGGTTCGATGCCTGGCGTGGTCGGTCCCCGGATTTTCGCATGTGGGAATCGTGCCGGACGATGCAGCTGGTCGCCGGGTTTTCTTGGGGATCTCCCGTTTCCCCCGCCCTTTCATTCCGGCGCTTCTCCATACTCACCTCGTGACACCCCTCACCAGCGCTAAAGGTCACGACGTTCAACGCTGACCAAAAATCTCTCACTCTCACTCACCTACACTGTGTAATCTCCTCTACTTCGCGTTAGAATCTGATCCCGTAAAAAAAAACCTTTTCTCTATAACACCTTCGGTTTGTTAACTGTCTAACATAAATTAAAACACCGTCAATTAGTTGCGTGTTATTTAAGAAACGGTGACCCCAGGTGCCAGTCCTAGGTCACAGACTACTCAGATTCCTAGGCATAGCTACACGGCCATCACTGTTTCGTAATACCACCCTGCTCGAAGTTCAAGGTTACTCAGAAGTAGCCACTTACTCACGAGTCCTCATCCTGGAGACTAGTACAGTAACACTTGGGCGTGAAGTATCTCACTCACCAGTGAAGTAACTCTATGTGCGAGCCTACACCTCCCGAGTGTACACTCATGAGTAGAGGCCGGAAATTTTCGCGAATTCAATGACCTGCATGTTCGAATGCACTGCCCTGTGCATGTTCAATCACCTACTATTTGTCCACTAGCTGCTACTCAGTGGAACAGCGGGCAATGAACGAATAGACGGGGCATAAATATGCATAGAACAATAGATTCTAGCACACAGGTAATTGAATCGGCGAAATTTTCCGGCCCTTACTCATGAGTAGAGATAGGAAATTTCGCGGAAAGATTTTTGCCCCACTTTGTTTCAGTGTCTTACGTGCACACCTGCAGCTCAACTTCATGGCTATTGACAGAGTGTTTTTGTGCAGAGTTGTTATTAATTTGACTGTGCCAATCAGTACACGGATAACTGCCACACATCACGTCTGTGATTTGCGGGTTTAACCTCCACACGCTGGGTGTTACGGCATCCAATCACTGACCACACAGCAGAGATGCGCACGTAAGGCACTGAAACAAAGTGGGGCAAAAATATTTTCACTAAAAATTCCCGTCCCTACACATGAGTCATGACTAGAGCCACGATTTTATGGCGAAAAGATTTTTGCAACATTTGGTGTCGATGCGTCATGTGCACACCTGCAGCTCTGCTATATCGTCTGCGATTGGATGATTTTACTCTCACTGGCCTTGGCAAATTATAGACGTACAGACACACAATGATCTTAATCTGATTGGTGCAGTAAAATGAGAAACGTGTCTGAACAAAAACACGCTGCCAATAACCTTGAAACAGAACTGCCGATGTGCACGTGAGTCACTGAAACCAATTGGGGCAAAAATCTTTTCGCGACAAAATTGTGGCCCTAGTCATGACGTAACAAAGATGCCGTGCCTGCCTGCTCGCATGTCTACACCTTGGTGACAGCTACACTAGTGTTAACTTAGCCCAGCGGTTTACCCGACACCATGGCGATGCTGGTCCTAAAACGGAGTGACCAATCGCAGCACCTCTGGGTGGCTGACGAAGGAAAACTTTCCGTTTCCTCCGTGTATATTGAAAAGTTTTACTTCAGCATTTCACAGGTTAACCAGTGGCGTATTGTGGTCGTGTTGCAAAGCATGCACTGCTGAGCAGTGACTCTACGCTACACTGAGTTGTCTGTGGAACATTAGACTGGTAGGAGCATGTATACTGCACAGCCAGTAGCGTACAAGAGACAAGTAACGTATTTGTACAGCAATACACCTCGGTATACACAACACATGTTTATTTGATACATCAGGTAGGCACATTGAGTCCACGTGATCAAAGTGTACAGTCGGAGCTAATATTGGAGCACGGCCACGAAACGTCACTGAGGTTAGTATTTGATTATATACAGACTGAATTACAAAAACACAACTGCAAATGAAGCCTACAAATTAAATAAATATTTTATTGCACCACAAGAGGTCGAATATGCCCCACCTCCGATCATGACCTACTTCGGACTTGGCTGTAGCTCTCCCACGCTCTGGCGTTTCAAGGCCACATTCCTAGCCGGGCATCCGACCCTCTTTCCTGCTGAGAGTGACGACATTCACTGCTCCCTTTCTCTGCCCATCGCTTATAACCAGGATGCAAAACTAAATTTAATGTTTTTAATACTAACGAAGTATTTCTAATTAAATAAACAAACAATATTGATACCTCAGTCATTTGAGAAACTCACTACGACTATTCTAACATAATATACTTAATTACTTCAATATGTATGTGTATATTTCTAGCTTACTGTAACTTGTATAATCGTCTGTGAAATGGTAAACGGCCTATTACAACCGTATACAGTAAAATCATAATTTTATGTTTATGGCAACATGGAAATACGTACTCCACTTTTAGCAAAACTTTATGCATCTGGTAGGCATACCTGCAGAATCTTGGCTAATTAATTTCATCCACGTCAAATATGTTTGTTTCTCGAACGAAATATACGTGATAGAAACCCACAAGCCATTATGGTGTAGACATTGGCGGCGATAGTCTACGAACCATATGTAGGGGTCGGGCAGTGTCGCGAATTCAATGACCTGCATGTCAGAATCAACTATCCAATGAATACTCTAGCTCCGACTATTTGTCCACCAGCTGCTACTCAGTGGAACAACTGGCAATTAACAAATATACGGGGCTTGAATATGCATAGTACAATGGATTCTAGAATGCGGGTCACTGAATCCCCAAAATTTTCCGGCCTCTAACCATACGCTATGCGAATGTCTACAGCTTCCCCGCTTCTACCAACCCTTCTCTAAATTCCCGGTCCTAAAAGCGTACCTTCGTCTGCTAGAAGCAAACAATGATTGGCTGAGTTATAGTGAGGGAAAGGAATTTTTGCGAAAAGATTTTTACACAACTTTGTTTCAGTGCCAAACGTGCGAACCTGCATCTCAGTTTTGTAATCAATAATTGGTAGAGCCACGATTTTATGGCGAAAAGATTTTTGCAACATTTGGTTTCGATGCGTCATGTGCACACCTGCATCTCTGCTACATCGTCTGTGATTAGATGATTTTACTCCCACTTGCCTTGGCAAATTATAGACGTACAGACTCACAATAATCTTATTCTGATTGGTACAGTCAAATGAGAAGCGTGTCTGAACAAAGACACGCTGCCAATAACCTTGAAACAGAACTGGCGATGTGCACGTGAGTCACTGAAACAAAGTGGGGCAAAAATCTTTTCGCGACAAAATCGTGGCCCTAGTAATTGGGTGCCGTAACATCCAGCATCTTGAGGTTAAACCCGCAAATCACAAACGTGTTGTGTCGTGTTCTGATTGGCACAGTCAAATTTATAACGACTCAGCACAAAAACACTCTGTCAATAGCCATGAAGTTGAGCTGCAGGTGTGTACATAAGGCACTGAAACAAAGTGGGGCAAAAATATTTTCACCAAAAAGTTCTGTCCCTAGTTATAGTGATAAAAGGTTTGCAGTGAGCAATGAAAACAAGCTCTGTGTTTTAAAATATTACTTCCTTTACATTTACACTAGGTACTTATTCAGTGTAAATACACATTTTTGTGCGGTTTCAGTTTCGTAGATAAGAAAAAGATGAGTTTCCTTCTTTTTGCCTTGTCGTCAAACACAAAATGTTCTCTTCGTGAATCACTCGCATTACGTTGGACCCGAATTTTATTCAAGGTTAGGCCGTCTTAACTTACATTTTTACGACTGTCTAAAATCACTGCACGCGAATGCTGGGATGCTATCTTTGTACGGTCACTACAGGCCATGGCTACTTCTCGTCTTTTTCCTGATAATTTTTAGGGTTTTTTTTCTGTGACACGGTAGCATTACCACGTAGTGTCGTACGTCCATAAAACGGTTCGGTTTATATTTCTAACACATTGTATGAATCGTTCAACGATTTTCGAGTAAAAAAATGAAAAACTGTTTTCAGAAAAATAAGGGCTTGAAACCACTAAATGAACAAAAAATGGAAAACTTTAATATTTATAATTTGAAATATGATATTTAGGCTTCTATAATAACTGAATTTCAAAAACACTCGCGTTTTCATTTGAAAATAATTTTAACAACCGTAAACCTCTCGCGTAGTTCTAATTTTTGTAGAGTTTTGGTTTCAAGCCCTTATGTTCCTAAAAACAGTTTTTAATTTTATTACTCGAAAGTAAAGCATACTTCCGTATAGCGCTACATAAATAAACGTCCGCTGATAAAATATCTGCTCGACAAAAAATATCTCATCGCATTTTGATTAGTAGTTCACATTTTATTGGCGAGTGAGCATCCAGTCGTCCGCTGGACAAGTCTCTAACGTCTCTGTGCCTTCGTAGCTCCCATACAGATGGGCTGATTTCAATTTTTTTATGCAGTTTAAAGTGCATTGAAGTATTTGTTGTCATATAAAAACGTATTGAAATTGGTCCATCTGTTTACGAGCGACGAAACCACAGATAGAGAGACATAGACGTCAAAGTTATTATAACCTGTTTTACTTTTCTATATTATCATCGTACAGTATTTGGTTATAACGCTACTTTTCACTATAAAACCTCTGTTAAAATTTTATGTTATAGCTATACAACAGATGTATAAAATACGCAATTTTAATAAATATTCACATGGAACTCTCACACCAATTTGGAAAAGGCATCATAACTTTTAAAGTGTTGAGCAGATTTTCATCGAAAACGGCTAGAAACTATCCCTAAAAACCAAGCTTTAAATTTAAAAGAAAAATATTGAAATGAGTACATCTGTATGGGAGCTACGAAGCCACATACAAATATAGACGTTAGAGACTTTGTTGCAACGTTCGTAAAAAATAGTTTTATGCAATACGAATCCTATAACGCGTTGTGATAACGCAGAAATTAATTTCAGACGTCACCTATAATAATTGAAAATATACGTAGAAAAGTAGTTAGCTTGTTGTTCTAGTTCACTGCAAGCCTTAATAAAATTAAATTTTGATTGTTTATATCTGGGATTTTAATCCAACTCTTTAATCTCTGTTTATATGCTTATGTGGTATATAAACAACATATTTATAAAATTCGTAAAACATATCATTACAACACGTATGTTCCGAGGAATTAAGACAATGCTGAGGACAGTCGCTAGTGTTTGCCAGATAGCAAGGTTGTAGGACGGGCAAAATAAGTGTCTTGTGGTAGTGGCAGTTGGAAACTTGGAGTGGTTAATTCGCAGTCCGTAGATGGACATGGACAATGAAGGGAGAGGCCTCCGGTCAACAAATCAGGGCCGCCCACTTGTCCTCGGGCTCTGCTGACGTCACAGCGGAGGGCATCAGGTCGCTGTACACTGGGGCTTGCCTCACTCGCCAACAGCTGCAGCATGTCCTGCCCCTTACTGACACTCGCCCGGCAACCCGCAGTGCTTGCAGGATCTTTATGGTGCACTCTTCGCTTCTTTCGCATGAAAAAATACACACTGAGAAAAAATAATGTGGTTGGAGGAAGCAAGAAAAAATTTGTAAAGTCAGGAACGGCAAGCTCGTTTGGCTACAAGAACCGAAACCACACTTCGCGCTGCTTTAAGAGTGAGTGATAGTCGCCATCTTGAAAATTTGTATTTTGTGTCTTAACTTTCCTTCTGGGTGTGTCTTAAATTTTCTTCTGGGTAATTTTTTTGGAACTTTAAGCCTAACTCTATAATAGAATACATTTTGATAGAATATTAGACAACGTAAATATATTTTTGTCGTAACAGTTGTTATAGAACGAACTGCAGCTAGAAAGTTCTTATCACTTTCTTAACGGTTGTTCGATCTGTAACAACAGTAATGGAAAATCAAGTTTTGTGGTGTCTAAAATTATATCAGTACGTATTATATTCTGCAGTTAAGTTAAGGTTCCATGAATGTAGCCAGAAGAAAAGTTGTGACACAAAATACAAAAATTCAAGATGGCGACTATCACTCACTCTTAAAAGAGCAATACAAGCAATGCTAATAGGCTTGTCAGGAACAATACCGCTACAAGGACTTTGAGGCGCGGAGACAGAGAAGCGATAGGGGCTAGATTGTCAAGTTCGACGAGACCCCCGTCGCCTCTATTCGCTGGGCGTCAAACTGGTGTGCAGTGTTTCCGTAGTTTAATATTTTCCCTAAATAGGGCCTGAAACTGCACGTGACCCTTCGATTGTATTTGTCCATATTCTGTAGAAACGTTAAACGCTCGCTTCTAATTTTGTGTTTTACGAATCCGGTTAGTATTTTCGGAGTCACATCACTTAAAAAAAATAATAAAAGTAGTTTTTGGCTGTTTTAAGAGTGTTAGCAGTAATTCAAAGCACGGTGCACATTTTAAATTATAAAAATATTATTTCAACTGTGAGTTATTTTCGTAAATAAACGCTACATTACCGTTCATGCGTAGCGTAAATTAGCACTTAGTAGTTTCGTGTAAGTATTTTCTTTTAAAGGGAAAATAAAGCCAAGGAGCTACCATTTTATTTGCTAAATGTATGGCTCAAAGTCAAACTAGTGTTACTATGTTTCTGTTATTTAATTTACGTTGGTACTTTTCCAAACAGATAAGTCCAAAAAAACCGCATGAAGCCATTTTGGCGGCTCCTTAAAACATGCTTCTGATTAGCGGGTCGTATTTTAAAAACATACAATTATTATATAAAACGAGATCTTAGTTTTATAGGTACACATGTTGGGAGCAAGTTCTGCAGTGTTGCGGAAATATCAGCAATACATGACACACAACACCGCCCTTGCGCAGGGCGATGACTTCTCTTAAACGAGGCTAGGAATGCCAACAGCACTAGCAGTTTGTCTGTTATATGTGGTTGTTCTTGGAACTATAAACATTGTGACTGCAGCAGGACATGTTCCGTAGAGAACAACCCTGGCAAAATTCGCATTGTTCCTGCGACAACCAAGAACTATAATATACCAACAGAAAGCTATGATGTTAGTGCAGCAGTTTGACTGGTGATAACCTGAAACCCGGTTACGTAGTTCAGTGGTTCGCAAACTGGGGGTCGCGACCCCTAAAGGGGTCGCGGGCAATTTCGAGAGGGGTAGCGACAGGCTTCCAAATAAAATTTTTAAAAAATTCGAAATTACTCGAAAAATTTTAAAAATATAAAAATTAAGACCTAAATAAAACATTAAATCTAAAATTTAAATTAATACGAATTTACTGAGACAGTCATGGGGAATTAAAAATTAAGTGAATGAAGCACAGACCAGTTTTTGTTGTTATGTAAAGGGTAAAAGGGCTTTGATATATTTTGGGAAACAAGTATGTGCTAAATATTATGATTTTTTGAAATGAATGAGATCGCGGTTAAAAATCGTACACAAAAAGTGGTCGCTGTTATATTCGTACCCAAAAGGGGGTCGCAAGACCAAAAACTTTGGGAACCACTGACGTAATTGTTCTCGTGTACATTAGCTCTCTACTGATTATTTCCTCAGTGAATACATGTACTTACCCGGGTACGTTTACATCTGGCTGAAGTAATTACAGGGCCCACTAAAGTTAATTTAATTTTGTCTTATACGATTGTAAGAGTTTGCTCTGTAGTGTCATGACTATGCGAAATCCAGACGAAGACTTCAAAAACATACACGCATAAATTTAAGGTCTGAGTAACTTTTTAATTTTACATACGAAACGTGTGTTCATTATGCGAAGGAAGAATAATCCAAGCAGAACTTTTAACATAATATTTAACTTAAACCCGTCTGTATTTTTATGTTACATCATGTTCATCACTGAAAAAAAAAAGCAGTTTCAGTGTCGTAAAACATATTGTACTACACTAATTTTGCCTGTAGTGTTTTGTTGTGTGATGTTGTCTGAGATAGATTTTTTTTTTCTGTCGTTTGAAAATTGCTTTTTCTCTGGGCTGTTTTTTGTTTATTCTCTGCTTTTCTAGCCGTCCCTCTGTTTTGATATACTTTCAGGTTAGCCAACGTGTGTGTAGGGGTGTATGTGTGCGTGAATTTGTTAATTTTATTCATTCATTCGACTTTGGTGTTGTTTTCCTATATTATGTAGTTTTATATGTATAACCTGTTTTGTTTTTTATTTTCCCTAAATTACTGATTTTTGTTACGTTTATTAGGATATTATAGCTCGTTGTTTCTGACTGTTTTTGTTTGTTGTAATCTTACTACAATGTCCGCAAATTTAACCAGGAGGTACTATGAGTCTTAATTGTTCGCTGTAAATATTACTTCCTACTGTGTTCACTGGAAATTTGTATTAATAAAAGTTTTGGGTCGTTTATTTGTAACGATTATTTTATCATAAAATTCGTTAACGCTCTTTCGTTCTTCTATTAAAGATTTTGTGGTATTAATTTTTTTACGAAAAAAAAAAAAAACGCAAATGTAATCGTCATTTCACAGGCTTTCATTTTAAAAATATAAACGGACTGAAATATTATACACTTAATGCTTTCTACAATAAATAAATATCAGAATTATTACAAATGTTTCCACCCGCATAATAATTTACACTATAATCCGTAAAATGTACGTACAATTACGTGTGTATATTGCTAGTACATTCTGTTCAACTCACCATATTTTTAAAATAATATATTTTTTTTTAATGCTTAGTTCCTGGAAAATATTTCAACTGACTTTTATCGGGCAACATCATCTAACACAGCGATGAAGAAAAACTATTATTTAAAACTCACTTTGAAAATGTTCATTTTACCAGTGTTGGTTAATAAAGTTTAATGTTTATTAAAGCAAACCATGAACGGCATTTTTATGAGAAACTGTTGAATATAATTCGTTTCACGTTATTTACAAACTGTGAATAAAGTCTTTAATTCATAAAATAAGACAACGTTGAGGTATTATTTATTCAGGCAGAGATACTCTTGAGTACGTATTCCGGGCAATCCTGTGTTTTTTTCTTAAGAACTAATATTAATTCTAACCTACGTGAACACTTGAAGGACGCAGCAGCAGTGGAACACGTTATATTCCCGGAAGCATATTAAAGATAGACTTCGTCAGCTGATGCGGTGACGTCACGGCTGGCGGAGGCTCCGTGCATAGAGGAAGGATGTTTGTGAGCTCCGCCAGCGAGAAGCGAGCAGCGCAGTAGCTCCCACGAAACTGCGTCACTTCCGGTCATGCGGGCGACGTTCAATGGCGTCACAACGACGCCAGCCGGGCCGTGCCCAGCCTCTCTGATGTTCACGTGATTCAATTAAACACACTAATATACCGACGTATTCGGTCCAGGACTAACATCGAAATGTTAATGAGTGACATTTTGTACGCGCCCGGAAGACTAGTCTCCGTATGGATATTTCCAATTTCATTGCATACGAAATCCCTGTATGGTCTGATTAAAAAAAACTAGGTACTAATTCACCAACTATCATCCATAATTTAAAATTTCCGAACAAACTTACGAGAGAGAACAATTATGAAGCTATAGCTCTATATGCTAGGCATTGTTTTCACATATTCATGTATGTGCAAGTATCCTGCACGGTATTACCTCGTTTAATAGAATTTTATAATACAAAAGGCTATATTTCTTTAGTCATTCTTACTCAAAAAATTACACTTTTTTAAGCACCGATTTCTCTCAAGAATTAATAGTTTCTATTTATTAGTCTCTAAAATGTCTAAGTGTAGTTACGATTTCAACACATGTGATTGGCGACAACGTTCGAACTAAACCTTATTCGTTAAAAGCTCAATGGCGATTTCATATACCGGAACATGGCGTCAGCCTCTCTATCACTGCAGAAGAATATTTGTACTGTTATCTGGATCCAGTATGACTTAGACTACGTACTGGCCGCTATATGAGTTCAAACCAATGAAAAGTCCTACACGTACTACTGTATTAATGTTCTGTTTAGTAAAAATTGCAGTTGGACAGAAAATAGAATGCTAGTTGGTCTAGTCTCTTTAGAAGAACTGTAGTGTTGTTCATGAAGTAATAAACTAAATAGACCAAGTATAGGGCAGTTCACTCTGTGACGTCCCCGTATTTGCTAGTAAATATACCAATGTACCACTTTTGTATTTAAAATATTCTTGCATCCAGGTTTATATTAAACAGCATTTTGAAACTGTCTCTCCCTATTTTTATGGTACTTCATTTTTGTTCATTATTGTTCAAAAGATTTAGAATTAGTATTACCGATAAGTTACGCACATTTATAGCTTATGCTTTCAGTAATAGTTCATAGTACACTTGTATATGTGTAAATTATGTAAGGTGCGGTAAGTAGGTTTTACGCATCGTTGACAACGAGATCATTAAAAATAGGTTCTCACAATTTTACATAAGGACAACAACTGGAAGATAGTTCGACAATGTCCTGTGTGAAGGAACTACCACAGCATTCTCCTGGAGATATTTCGGGAAACCATTGAAAACCGAACTCAGGATGGCCGGAGACGGAGATCGAACCCATGTCCTCCCGGATGCGTGTCCAACCTGTTACTGTTGCACCATCTTGCTCGGTGTGAGAAACAACGAAGTTTTTAGAACATTAGTGTAAATCTATTTAAACTTAAATAGTGCATTAAAAACCTTAAGTAATCAGGCACTGAGTTATGTAGGCCTACATAACAATAAAAATGCACGTCAGGTCTGTCCTGTCACCGCTCAGTACCATATATATTATGCATGAACTCACACAAGCACTGTCGCAAGAATTGTCGATTAGACGCGCTAACAAAAAAATCGAATCTTCATCGGGTATGTATTTCGTAGGCAGTTTAATTCAACACAGTAGCATCGTATGAACTGTACACTTTTAGTAATATGTTAAATGCCAGTATTAATTTCTTATGAATTCATTATTGTTAAATATGTTACACCCACGCATGGAGATTTATTTTACCTTAGATTAAGATATTTTCTCTTGCATGTTGGTGTAATTTACTTGTTTTACAAGTTAGGGATTCTGCCTCAAAAAAGTTTAGCTTACACAAACACTGTCGTAATTAGTGTAGCTAAATATTCATATAGAAGCCTGTACTGTATAAATGATCGTCTATGGCAAAATGAAGTATTTTTCCCCTTTTCTTTCAGTACATTACAATCCACATCCCGTTTAGTTCTTACATAACTGAAAACGCTCATATTTCTACGTCAAAGCTTTAGACAGGAGTTATAGAAATACTTAAAATAATGAAGAAAAGAAAGCTTGTCTAAACGTATTAGGCCTATTAGAAACGTAACTTCATAATAAATCATGAAATAAATCAGCATGCAATTAATACACTTACGATGTAAACAGTTTCAAAAAGTAGTTGAAAACACGCCTTTACAAATGAGGCTTCTTAGTATATATTTCCAGCATATCTGGTGACTTCACAAGGCGAGTGTCCTATGCCTGGTATACTTGAGAAGAAACATCACAGTTCTTGGAAAGAAGCTATATCAATAATCTCAGTTGCCACTTAGGCCTAACAAAATCCCAACTGTATATTAAATTCTTATCAAGTGAATTATCGCTGACAGTAGAAAAAAATTAACGCAGTTCTGAAGAGTGTTAATACCTGTGTGTCTACAGCAGTCTTAAATTAAGCCCAAATGAAAGCGCCTTCGCGGAAATCGGAACCTCACATGCCATCAAAACGTTGCAGTACACGTAGCAATTAAAATGTATAACAGTATAATTCCAACAATCACTGCGGCTAAAATATTAGGAACCTTTTTAAATTAAATATAAACTGTGCTAAACCAATTTCAAAGTAAGTGAAAAGAGGTAAGCATCGGATAAGTACGGCCTACTGCTAAAAATTAATATATAAAACGCTCGAACTGCGTGCAGTGTGTTGAGAGTTACGTTTTTTCTCAGAGAACAGTAGGCTAAACATGCGTCCATAATGCTTATCTACGAAAAGAAAACAGACTTAAGGCTACTTGTGAATGTGACTTTCGAGACACCATGCACATTGGAAGCATTATTTGAAAGCCCTCGAACTTAGCTAAAATCGGCTTTCTCACGCGATTGTTTCTCAAGATATAAGTAACGGATTTGTTGGAAATTGATGTCTACAAGTACATTGAAATTTCCTGCAGTGACGCGAAAAGTGTTCCTCTTTTATTTTATTTTTCATTCGGAAGTATTAGTTACTGACCTGTACTGCACCAACAGCTACCAATCATAATATCTACATGAAGGTACCAGCTGTCTTGGTGCTGGTAAATCTTTTTCCTTGAAAACTGTTGTATAATTAATTCGCAAAAGTACTTCAAATATTGCCTTACACTGCTAACTAAGCCAAATATGTCTCTTTCTATAAGATAATAGTCATTAAATCAGCAGTTTAAGTCCATATATAGCTATTGGCAATATACACAGCGGTGATAAATTTTTCGGTTGTATATCGCGGTTTATCGAAATAATGTAACCGCACTCTGGAATATCACATAGGGCTGAATGCCACCGTCAGGCGTCGAAGCTAGGCGTCGAGACGCGGAGTATTGTGGGACGAGGCGCCATCATCGTAGTTGTTTTGGGCGTCGGGGCGCCATTAAGATTTCGCCAAGTCTCATAGTACGTCGGGCCGAGACACCTCCGATTAGTAATTGTAGAGAGACAGTGATTGCGAGGCATTTGATATTCAAATTAGTTGTTGGGGCGGGGTCACCGTGCGCGCGACTGTATTCCATAAGAGCCATACCGACAAATCTACGTCAGTATTGGTCCGCCCCGAGAGGACAGCAACGACGTGCTACCCGGTAAAAAGACATGCAACTTTTCCATTGCACTATCTAGTGTCATAGTATCTAGAACTCGCATCCAGAAACAATAGACGACAAAACACCCGCAGAAATAGTTCAAAAAAAGAAATTTAATTAATAACACAAGCCGAACGTCGTAAACTTCTTGACTGCTTACGTATAGGACCATCGGCGCGCAGGCATGTGTGCTCCTTGAAGGTATTGCAGACGTTATATAATTGTACCAGAATATTCGTTTAGCACAACCACAAGATAAAAAGAAATGTACGCAGATCTAGTATGTAAATTACTTAATTCGTACACTAAAAAATTAATTTCGTGAGTAATTATTCCATATGCGAGGCCACCGGACACAGCGCATAAAACTCTAAGGTGTAAAAAGACGTGGCCTAGTATATAGTGCTGCCCTCTCGTAATACGGCCACGAATACGTATGACATATGAACTCTACAGGCGTAAAGCCTGCGAGAGCGGCAACCGTCTAGTGTGTTGTGTACTATTGGTTGCCTATCGGCAGGCGTTGCACAACTGCGAATTCCATTTTTTTTTTTTTTTTCATGCTTTTATTAACTCGCTTTCTTTTCTGTTCGTTTGTCTGTCTGTTCGGTACAAATTCTACTTGTTTAAAATCGATTATAAAATTTTGCACACTCAAGACTAAAAACCATAAAATAATGATTTAAATAAAAATATGACATGTTTTAAAACGGGCTGAAAAGTATCAATAATTTCTCCCAGCTGCAATGAGATTCCAAATCACGTACCGATTGTCCTGAAAATTGTGGTTGTGAATTATCAAATAGGTATGAAAATACTTGTAATATTTAAAACGAAAAACATGGGGCACATATAATACATAATAGTGAGGAGTTTAGAGGGTAGCTGGCGTTCAGTAAACTCACACAACAGTTCATATCATTTGCAGAACTATACATTTGTTAGTGACTTAGGCGAAATATCAACTATCGATTGCATGTTCCTCATGTTATTCGTTTTAAATCTTACAAGTATTTTGATAGCTACTAAAAATTACAACAAATTTCAGAAAAAAATTTTATAATGTTATGAATCTGTATAGTGATACATATATGACAAAATTTATACTTTCTGGTCCGTTTTAAATATGTGCTACATTAATTTTTTTTAAATTTAAATAATTGCTAACACTTTAGTTTATCACTTAAGTAGAATTATTTCTACCCCCAAAATGTACCTCAGTAAAATATCGACAGTTAATTTATATTGTTGTGTAGAAAATACCTCCTTTCATCACAAATAATATATCACGGAAGTTCCCTCAACTATGCCCCCTACAAACAATGGCAACGTATTCCGTAAACATGTCACAAAAAGTGCCGACAGAGAATATAGCCTGCGAACCAAATCAATTAACATTTACTTTATCAGTTTTGCTTCTATTACGTTTTATTCAAATTTTCTGCACGAATGTGGTTGAGCAAAGATAAAAATTCAAAATTTTAAAACGACATATCGTCGTTGCCGGTGAAAAACCTCCTATGTGCAAAATTAAAAAAAATTTCAGTAAAAAAAAAGATCGCATAGTATAGTTAGTGTTTGGGGTATTAACTATCACAGAACTACATACATACACGTAATTCATTTGTATTATTCTGTACACTTACGTACAATTGCGTACACAGATTTTATTACGTAGTCTCTTTTAATGCTACCGATGACACATAGAAGGTTTTTCACCGGCAACGACGATATTCTAAAAGAAAATGATTTCATTTGAAAGTTTGACATTTGCGTATTCACTATGAAAATAAAGTATAAAACATGTGTACCACCTATGGTCAGAAACGTTTCCTATGAGTGAGTGGTATTCACCCTCAGAGGCGGAGTGGAAACACTAGTTAGTGTAAATATTACACAGGATATTTGGAATGGAACAATTAACTTCAGGTTATTGTGTATGCAGTTGGACGGGTTCTCGCATACAACACCTCGTTGAAAAGAAAAAAAATTGTTATAAAGTAGGATTACGGCACTGACGTATACAGTTTCGTGGCAGTAGTTAGCCTACTGGGTTTCTGATCACAAATTAGGAATGAGAAGGCATTAATGAACGGAAAAGATCACATCTTGGATAACGCTTAGCTCCATGTGTACTATAGAAAGCAATGACAGTGCAGCGGCTAAGACACTCGTCTACCACCAACTGCGATCCGGGTTCGGTTCCCGATTAGGTCCCTTCCCCCCCCCCCCCCGGCCTGGATTTTTGCATGTTGGAATCTTATCGGACGGTACCGTTTGTAGGCGGGTTTCCTCGGGTATCTCCCCGTCTTCCTGCTCCTACATTCCCGCGCTGCTCCATGCTCACCAACGCTAAAACCTCGCTGCTTAGTGCTTACCTAACTATTTTCATTTCATTGCTGTTAATGTGCCCCTGTTAACCTGCACCCCATCACATCATGCTTTCGGAATACACTGAACTCCTACAAATTGTATTAAAAAACGAATAATGTGTGGATGATAATACAATTGCGGGTATCTTTATTTCCTATTTAGTTATTTTTAACGTGTACATTAATAATGGGCTGTGATACAACTCATTGAAGCATAGGCGGAATAAACTAGTTTGTGCAGTATCAGGCGTTCAACAGATAGTTTTTAATTATATTTGTTATTAACAACGGCTCCTGCAATGTTCCAAGATTTGTTTCAATGCACATTTCAAATAATTTCTGTAGGACTATTTGCAAATAATACTTAAATTTAAAAAGTATTATTTAAAAAGTAAAAAGTAATAATTTCAAATAATTATTGACACTTAAATGCGTTGGAGGTAGTTAAAATTACGAAGCTTTAAACGTAAACAAAACAAATCTTACGTATGTTGTGTATACGTGTGTGACAATTCCAAAACACAAATCCAAAAAATTACATTAAGCTACATTTAAATCCAGTTTTTGGATTGATACGTAATTTTGCGAATATATTCTATTTCATTTCAGACAGACAGACATAGCAGTTGAACAATACACTTTTCGTTTTTGGTCATTGGTTAAAAATTCGCACTTCAGCTTACTGGAAGCATTTTCGAAAATAGAGGGAATGCATATTGTAAGGAAGAAGTTGATGTCTGGCAGTACACAGTTTTGACGCATGGGTCGCCAAAATTTAACATACTGTTCTTACTTTGTTCAGTTTGTCTGTGGATATTCCAATAGTAATATGAATGTATCAATCAGTGTATTGTGGAGCGACAGGTGTTAACTCCTATGTTTATAACACCTTCTGTTGGCAGCTGTGGTCGTGGGTATTCCTTTAACTACACATTTTCCTGCAGATCATCTGTTCAGTTAAAAAGAAACGTTGCGCCATATTTCCAACAAAAACACCTTTTGTCTCCACCTTCAAGGAAGAGTGTCGCCTTTCGAAAGTACTTTCGACCACTGGAAGTAAATTTTTTTCAGGTTATTTTTTTCGTACGAAATATGAAGGCAGAGCTAATGGTTGTACTTTAAAATCCGCCAGTACATTCTTCAGATCTAATTATTTAATAATTTTAGTAACATTTTCTATATTAGTGCATTTCCAGCGAGAATGGCGAAACATTTTTAATGCTAGCAATCACAAAGCGTTTTGTTAGAACTCTAGCAACCCAAATTAACCTAAGTATTAAAATTTGAGGAACTTCATGTGCCAAATAAAATTTTCTGTGATTTTCGGTTAGTTAAATAGACTTTGTTGTCATCAAGTTGTGTTTATTTACGGGACAGTAAAAGTAGCACGCCGTTAGACTTTTGTAACACAGTACACATCTGCGATCTTACGTCCGACCTTAAAAACGGGCAAGATTGAAACTTTATCCGTTATGTCAAATCATGGCTATAAACTTTATTTTTAAATAAGTACACAAGCAGGCTGCAAATTTTGCATTTCAGAAGTTTCTAAGCCATTCATATTAAATTTACACAACTTGGTAAATGTCATAGACTCAGGTCCCTTACATACTAATTTTCCAATACACCTATAAAGCTCCATGTGATGTCTTATAAGTATCTGTTTCTGTTCTGTGGCAGTGCTTATAGTTGTAAGTTGCACTACAAAACTTGTCCCGTCATAAAATATCACTGGTCAGTCAATACTTTGTTAACCGGTCCTTAATGAACAACTGAAAAAAAAAAAAAAAAAAAAAACATTTTCAAAAACCCTGACAGTAAATTGATGAAGAGTTGGGAATCCTGCAAATTCCAGATGATGCTGCAGCATCAGTTAAAGGTGACCATGTTATTGTAATATAATTGAAGTCACATGACTAAATTTCGAATCGATCAGACCAGTAGAAGTTGTTCACATCCGTCCAACAACTAGAAAAGAGCTGATGATCCTTAAACGCCTGAATAGATCTTCATAAATTATAACTAAGAGCCATCTCGATCACGTCAGCTTTCAAACAAGGAAGAAACCGCATCAAAATTGGTCCGTTCGTTTAGGAGCTGCGATGCCACAGACACACAGATACACACACACAGACACGTCAAACTTATAACACCCCTCTTTTTGCGTCGGAGGTTAAGGCTTCGCTCTCTAGATTATCAGTGGTTTCGACAATATTTTTTTAACGCAAATTAATACATATATCAAAAATTCCTTTGGCTGTTTTAACACTTATATATCAACGTTTGTATACGAATTTTTCTGTTGCAATACACCAAACTAATTTTTAAATTTTTGCCCCCGAAATAGTACACATTTTGATGTGAAAATAAGCCAAAATGAAGGCAAATATTTTTTCGCTCGCAAACGGTATATTATTAAAAAAAAAAAAAAAAAAAACGATCTGACAAAATTGTTTATCGTATGACTGTACACTGTCTCAAATTTTTTCAAAGCATTTGGTTAAACAATATTTGAGTTATTTGCAAGTGTTTGAAATTTCAGTGTGACCCGTGTAATCAACAGAGACAGGAAAAATTCGCTGGTTCGCTGACGTATACCTACTTGCTCAAACACACAACAGATGTTCATTGGTCGTTATAAGTTCTGCATTTTGCCGCTTCTTTGTTATTGGCTCAGAGCAATCCAGGAGGAGTCATGGAAGTTAAAGAACAATTGGGAAACTGACAATACTCACATTTGTTCTGAGCATAACTTGTAAGTTGTAACCAAAAACCAAAAGAAAACGCGAATTTCTCAAGTCCCTAGTAATCAGTGCAGTGTATACTAGTGTTCTCGCCTCATTTAACGTGATTGCTTCCTAATTTATAAATCAACTACTAAAACGTAGTTGTGCATGTAACATCACACCAAGTGTGTACCATGCATCTCGTAACTTTACCTCGTGAGTGGCACAGTACGGTTGGTACCCCTGTATTTGCTTGTTCCTGCAGCGTGCGTCAGTGTGTACAACAGTTTGTGAGCTTTATCAAACTCTGCAAAATACATAGAACTCCGCCAACCAGACGTTAATATTGACATCGTCGCTCGTACGGCCTTTCAAGTGCGAACAACTCATTATTTTATATTTGTACGCAATTGTGTTAGCTTTATAGGCGATACTAGTGATTATTACATTGTTCACTTTAGGAACATTTTAGCATGTACAGTATTTATGTAACTGTACGCCCATGGCAAAATTTGCATGTTATAGCAGCATGCATCCCACCAAGACCAACGGAGTTACTAAAATGAAATAATTTACACTGATAGTCGATGCGACAGATTATTTGGTCACAGTTATAAAATCATAAAACACTTAAGTCGCTCGCCTGGTGGCCGTGTGTTTGTGTGAGTGAGGCACGGCGCCAAGGGCGATGTTGACTGGCTCGTCTGGTGCGGTATCACCTCTACCGCAAGACACTGAAAGACGTGCAGAGGTATCGTAGATCACTCGCCTGACTGACACTTTCAGAGGCGAGTCCATCTTTTTACTGGTGGAAAGTTTTAAGCTAAGTTCGTTGAATGCACCTAGAATAGTTTCACACGAATCCCGTGAGTAGTTTTTCAGATATAACAGGTTGAAAAAGCAGATTTTAGCCATTTTGAGGAGCTCCGAAATGATTTTTCTAATCGTCATGATGCTTTGAAACAACTGTTCAGTCGTCGTTTGTAGTGTTTTTTTTTTTTCGTACATAGATACATTGGGTATATGTGGAATATTAAAAAAAAAAGTATTTACAAACACGCTGCAGCGCATTTTAAGCGCGTGGTAGGCGAGGCCCTTAAGACAATGTAATTCTTTTCCAAAATTACCAAACATAAGTAACAATTCTTCATTTTCAGCAGTTTTTATTAATATACATAAACTGGTGTGTTGCCAGCGTAAGTATGAAATCAGTTAAATGTATTGTACTGTTATCTGTTGAACAACAGCATTAAGTATAGGCCTACTCGCAAAAATGTACAAGTTTTCCAGTATTATTTACAGTGATGATGGCTACAAAAACTCTGATACAAAAATAATGATCAAAATATTGACCCGTTGATACACGTATACTTCTGCCACTTAGAAACCTGCATGGCACTTTTTATTTTAGGCCTGTGTTTTTATCAAATGAATATTATCTGCTAAACCTTATTTATCAACACACGTAAACGCCAACAAATCTAAAACTCTGTAAGCAGTCCATGAGATTTGCTGACGGCATTTTACATTCTGTCAATGTCTGACTGCTTAACAAGAGCACTTTTCAACACGCAGTTTATACATAACGTGTTGTGTACATGATACCACCCCGGGTTCAGGACTGGGTGTTATTTGTCCCTTCACCAACCCAGTCGTGAAGGAAAGTAACGAAGTACCACCGCAGGCTCATACTCGCCTAATAGTCCCAGCTGCTCCCCCTCCCCCCACCCACCCACGACTGTCTACTTCCAGACAAAAATGTAAATAGCGTAGGATAAAAAATGTATTGTGGGCAGTAACATTACATATTTAAAAGTGAAATGTACACTCTGTGTTCTTTAGAAACATAATATTTACACTTCCATATGGTGGAAGGAGGGTATGTAGTGGTCAGACCACCACCCTCCCTCTCATCACCACCACCAAGGTGATCCGGGCTCGATCCTCTGCGATGCTGGTCTCAGACCTAACGCGTGTGGAAACGTGGCGGTCGTTGTGTGGCGGCCATCTTGGGGCAACCTCGTATCCCTTGTCACCCCCACCCATCGCCGCTTCATTGTAAGGCCTCGTGCCATGCCATCTCTCAGAGAACGCTTACAGGCCCCCAAGTATAAAGTCTACCTTTTAGGGTATGATAGCAAAATAAGCTTGATTCAAGCTAGAATCAAGATTGTCATGACAAGTCTGCAAGCTTGCAGCAAGCTTGCCATGTCAAGCCGTAAGTTTGAATCAAGCTAACCAGTCTCCGCACGACAAGCCTGTAGCAAGATTGCGAGGAAAGCTTGATTCAAGGTTGCTGCAAGCTTGTAGCAAGCTTGCCTCGTACAAGGCAGGATACAACTGTAAAAAATAGGCTTGACTCAAGCTTGAATCAAACTTACCAAATAGGGCTTGTAATGGCAAGTCTTAATCAAGTCAATTGCAGGCTTGCCGCAAGCTTACATGCTATCTGGGTCATGTCCACGCCATACTCAATATATTTATAGCAGAAGAAGAAAACAGTTTCCTTAAGATCTAACCAACCTGGGCCATGACAATATTTCGCTCATTTCACCATGACAACATGAGAAAAATCTCAGCTATCCTAAATGTTACGAAACATCTCCCTAGTACAGACATTTTCTGAAGAACCTGATTATCAATATATGAAAGTCAAAATTTTTATTTATTAATTTTACATGTGTATTTTTTTCATAAAAACATAAGTTAGCCAACCCATTCGTATGATAGGAGCTGTAGTTGAAATGTCTGGTATTAAACACTCCTCCCGACTTTTAATTAAAAACTCTATCAGTTATTAGATTTGTCAGATCTTGTTCTAACAAGTGATGGTCATTCCTCTAGTGTTGAAACGGCAACTGATGTAGTTTCAGCAACAGTTAACTAATATAGTATGTACATGTGCTGGCAGTGACACATACGTCATCAGACAGCGCCAACTTGAGTTGACTGGGCTGTAGCAAGTCTGCAAACCATCACGTAGCACGTGGCGAGGGGAAAGTGGAAAGCGAGATAAACCACGACAATTTCCACGCCTTGTTGCTGTACATGATTAGTGTTTGGTAAGACGTTCGTGCATCGCAGGTCTGGGACTTTCTCAGCAAGTAGCTGCATCTTGAAGCTAAACATTACAATTCCTGTTGGCCAGCGTGTGACAGTATCATGAATGTAAGCTGTGTTCGTAGTCTTCGTTATGTACGGTGGGTTGTTGCGGGGTATGACTAAAGCCCCGTTCACAATCGACATGGCGCAAGTAAAAAACGTAGCATAAGAAAGTGAATATCTGTGATACGAATGGGGGCGTTCTCAATGAATACTTGGTATGACTTACGTGGCATAACTTGCTTGGCATGGCGTTAAAGATGGTCATCTCTGAGTTTTCTACGCCAAGTTTTTCATGATGGCCAATAATAATGTGAAACGTCATAAGTGCTGTTGGCGCGAAAATTTTCGTCCAATAAACAAATTAGTTCTTTTCTTGTTGATTATTTCTGATTGGTCAGGAAACAATATATTTCGTGGTGATTGTGTACGGACAATTTCGCATGTTATGCTGTGTAAGTTATGTTATTTTTTTTCATGTCGATTGTGAACGGGCCTTAAAGACGTAGAAAACTGCACAGGGTTAGGTTGTGTGATTGCTGACAATTACCGTCACTGCGCGTTAGTCTGCAGCTGCCATATTTACTGTGTCGTCACAACAGATTCAGTAGCTAGTAAATCTCTCTTGTTTGCTGTCCTATGGAGCTGTCATCAGGAGTGTACAGTTCTGGTCAAACATTGCTACAACTCACCAGCGTGACTGACGTCTAACACGTGTTTACAGTGCACTGACTCACTATAAAATAACAATATAAAGCTTTGCTAAGAAATTGCAACCATCATTGCCGATGCATTGCGAGTAGGAATGAGTGGTACAATGGTACAGGAATGATAAGTGTAGGAGAACTAATAAAGAAACTCCTTAGTTAGAAGAAACCCCTTTTAGTTTCTAATGATGACGGCTTTTGTGCAGGTGAAAGTAGATCTAGCAGTTAGTTAATATCGTGCATTGTTATATTCTGAAGAGTATTTTCTTACTTATTTATAGGATACCAGCAACTAAACAGTTCCGTTTAAACACCAGCGGTATGTTAGTACAAATTCACGAACACTATAAACTCTCACAATTTTCCGTTTGAATAAATACACAACTTTTAGAACATACAAACTGCCTTTTCTATCAGTATTTTACTCACAGCTACAAATACAATCTTACAGACAGATTGTTATATTGATATTGCTACCTGCTTACAACAATATTTTGTCCTACAAAAATCAGTTTCATCGCAAATTCGTTCTTCGTGACCAACAATTCTCCCATTTCAACATTCACAATCACGAAAATAGTAAGCGGACCTAACCTTTCTAAAACATAAGTAGCGAGAAAATAAAGCGAGAAAATGATAATTGAAGTTTTATAATCGTTACACCACTGATTGCATAAAAATCAGTACTAACCATTCATGACATTAATTATACATAGTGGCGCAGCTTTCATTGTAAGTATGAAAGACGACTGCAGTAGTAATGGTGTAAGTTTTTTTTTTATTTTCAGTTTCATCGTTTAAGTTACGAAGACGACGAGATCGTTTAATTAAATCTAGTCGTTATTTTTAATAGCTCTGTGTATTTAGTTGTTCAAGTATTTATTGGCATTTGGCACTTCTTATTAACATTCATTAGGTGCGTAGGGATGGATAAATATTGTAATTTTTGTGTGAAATAAAAATATTAATATATTTTCAGTTATGTTTAAACATGTTACAGCAGTAACTGCAACAAAATATAAGTATAAATTACTTTTAAGATACGCTCTATGTCCTAACAGAACCGTATATGCTAATTACTGTATTATAAGAAAATAATTTCTGACGTTTGACAAATACAAGATGAAACTGAAAAACAGAGTTTAAGACAATGTCAATAATTTCTACTGCTTTTACGATACTTATTATTTTCAATCCTAAACGAGAGCAGAAATCTAAATTCGGTTGCACAGATTTTTTTTTAAAAAACACTGTGTACTATGTTAACTAATTTTTCAAAGACAATATGTTCAGTAGTTTCAGCTAATTTTGCATTAAAAGTTATTCCCATTAATGAACTGGTTAGCCAAATCAATATATACGTTTATTTTTCTAGAAAAATTAAAGGGACAGTTTTTCGATATCTCCTCTCGTTAATGAATAAAAAATAACAATCGTGAAATCAGTAGAAATTGTAAATAATTGCCTTAAAATAACAAAACCGAAGTCAGCGTTTTAGCATAAATTCATGTGCATCCTAAAAAAATTCATGCTCTTGATTTTACATTTAGAATCGAATGAGTTACATAATTTCCGCATAAATGGCAAAAATCAAACTATCAGCAATATTCCGGTATTTTTTTTTCAGAGGAAAAACCTATTTCAGGTTCAGTTTTCGCGTGTGTGTGTGTGAGTATGAATTGATGGAAAAGTTCGCTATGCGAATATCCAACTTAGTTTGTTAAGGGCGCGGTTTACCTCAGTTTTCAACGTCTTTTTTTTATTATTATTATTTTTGTACCAGATTTTTTTCTTACTTTACACATACATTGTGATTAAGTCTTCCTCTTAGGACATTTGTCTATCTCACATAGTTTTTGCGTAATGAGTCGTAAACGTCAAATTTTGGTCTTTACGGTTTTAAGTACGCCACTAAAACCAACTGACATACCAAACTGAAAAAATTCACACTATATAACAATGTTGTAGGCTATAATTTGACATATATAAAAACAAAAAAAATATATTTTTGTATTTAAAAAAACTATAGATAATTTTTTTAATTTTCATTTCAAAATTCAGCATTTTTTATTTAATACAAAAGTATTTTATTTTTGGTTTTTATATATGTCAAACCACAGCCTACAACATTGTTATACTCTGTGAATTTTGTCGGTTTGGTATGGCAGTTGGTTTTAGTGGCGTACTTAAAACCGTAAAGTGCAAATTTTGACGTTTACGAATCATTACGCAAAAACTATGAGATATACAAAAGTTTCCTAAGAGGAAAATTTTATCACAATTTATGTCTAAAATAAGAAAAAAAATATCTGGTACAAATATAAAAATATATAAAGACGTTTACAACTGGGGTGAACCGCACCCTTAAGGAACGTATTTCTGGTTTTAAAATATACAATTGATAATTTGCGTACATTTCTCCCATTTGACACGGCTACCATCTCAAGTGTTTTTCGTACGTGTAAAATTAAGTAACCAGTAATTACAAACGCGATCGTAGTTTCGACGTAGAGTTCCTTCGTGGCTCAGGCAGATTCTTAAGGAAATTTAAGCACTAAGAATTAAGGGTGCAGCCTGCATCAGAGCTCTAGTGAGAACAACGATAGGACTCTACATGTTAAGGGGTATGGAAAGGTGCGATGTCGAGCTGGACGACTGGAATAATCAACTATCCGAAAGTCTCTCCGCGAGAGGTTTACGGATGTTAAAATTATTTTCAAATCATAACACGAGTGTTTTTTTTAATTCGGTTATCATACAGGCCTACATATTATCATATTAAAAATTGTATGAAAATTTTCCATTTTTGTAGATTTTGTGGTTTCAAGCCTTTATTTTTCTAACAACAATTTCTAACTTTTTACTCGAAAGTAAAGCATATTACTGCATAGTGCTATATAAATAAACGTCCGCTGATGAATTATTTACTTGGCAAAAAAATCTCATCGAATTTTGATAAATAGTTAAGAATTAATTGACACTTGAGCATTCCAGCCGCCCGCTCTAGACTTCGTACCATTTCATACCCCTTAAATGTTGCTCAGTAGAGCTCAGTACGTATTGAACCTACATTTATGCCATCACTGGTTTTCCTTCATCGCGATGTGGCCACCAATAACTATAGAATAATTTGGACTGTTTATTCATTTTTTATGCCCTGCAAACTATGGACACATAAGTATTGCTGTGCCCACGTGCTAATGATCTTTCCCCGAATTGTTATTCCTGTATTAACATTCTTCTCTTCTCAGTGCAGACAATGGTTTTTGTCCGAAAGCGATATAATGAAAGATGACTGAGCTTCACTGGATATAATTAAATATGCATATCCATCCTTGCAGTTGCCACGACTGTGGAGTAGGCAGCGACCTTAACTTAATTCTTAAATGTTTGCTGGTGTAGAGCTCGTTACGCGCGGAATTCCCTAGTTTAGTATGACGTGTATCGGACCCAGCATCCACGAACATCCGCGAAGAGAACGCAGTGAAGAAAGTGGGTCTACGCCGCGAGGACCGTGTTATTACCTTGTAGCAGCGCTACTGCGCATGCGCGGCTCGGGCCGTCTGTCTGTCTTGCGGCGAACGTCAGTCGCGTCGTGACGAGCCCAGTGTCCGTATGCAGGAGCCAGACATCACCGATGTTGTCCCAGGTGAGTGCGCTCGTCCGTCTACACACATGTACTCTCTGGATCAGCACTTCTCGTGTACGTTGTCTGCTTCCCGTGTACTCACCTTCACGTACTGTTCCATTGTGTACGATTTTATGGCGGCTCAAGATAAAGTGAAAAAGCCCTACTAAAGTTCTATTTTCAGTCTATTCGTATCTTTCTGCACGTAATGGGTAACAACAGGTAATGTCGACCCTCTTTGGACACATCACTTGATGTTTGCGCGTTAAAGATAATTTGTACAGTCAGTGGGAACCTATGCAGTTTGGTAAAAAAAAAGTTTATTATTTATATGAAACACAAATATTTCGAATTAGTTGATTTTATTTCAGCATTGTTGCATTTAAAAATAAAAATACTCGGATCTATATTCGTCAATTTGCTGCCAACCGTACAACGAGTAATGTAACTGTTGTTACTGTTAAATTATGTACAGTAACGGCTAGTGATTTTTTTTTCAAAGGTTAAATCTTTATAGTAATGCTCGTTGGCTGCTTTAAGCATGCCATTGCATGGTACCAAAAGCTGTCTTCTCAACTAAATCACGAAATAGGTTAGAGATAGTGCTGCCTGCATTCTATAACTAAATTTTAAAACATTATCTCTGTTACAAAATAAGATGACCCAACAACGACGCCAAAGACACAATACTAGACGAAACAGCGATGAAACACAGAACAAGACATTTTTTGATGTCCTTTTTTTTTTTTAATTTGGTTATTTAGTTTGGACATTTATATGTAGTTTATTTTTTATTTCCTATGCTTTGAAATGATTCTTCGTAGGATTTATTTAAATGTTTTATTACGTTTATGTATGTGTCGACTACAGCCATGTCTGCCTGTAGGCCTACTTCTTGTTTCACTCTTGGTTTTCTGGGACGGTACAGCACTGCAGTGGCGTATGTGCACTATATTACATACCAACATTGCAAGACTCTTCCAATTGTCGTATCTGGTCGAAACAGCAGTGCAGCAGGTCTCCCGACGTCTTAGCCCTGCCTCAAGTATGGAAACTGCAGCATGGAAGTAGGACGCGCTCTGTCTGCCAAATCAACTACGGGACTATCGCATTCATCGTGACAGTCGCCTAACGAACGTTCGTTGAACCAGCCTATTTGAGGATTTCGAGGACAAAGCACAAGTGTTGTGCTGGCCTCGCTCAGATGATGTATTTGTACTTGTGAAGGAGAAACAAACACACATATGTACTGTACATAACTCGGAGCCTTTCATTATAAGTTCTAGTAGAAAACCTGTTCATTATTTCCCCTCTAAAAATTTTTGTTTATTTTTCAATTTACAATCACTCGCAGTTCTATTTAAGACACAACAAATTGTATTTTCATTTCCGTTTTACTCATCACGTTATGACAAGAACTTTAAACGCCCCGTCTATGAAATCTTCAGAAAAGGCAGAGTTTATAAATATCGTTGGAGGTGTATAGGCACACAGACAGGGACATCCATAGTCACCTCATTGATCTATGATTAATCAGCTAAGAACATCTTATATTATACATGTTCTGTGTATTTTGGATCAATAGTTTAACAAGTCAATATACAAACACCAAAATAGTTGGTGTATCCTCCTTTGTAGTCTAGTCTATATTATCGTAAATACCAGCAAATATGTACCGACTGTGTGTTGTTTACCTAATGTTAAAATATATGACATGGAGACATACATGCTCTGGAGATATTTACACACGGAAGCTTGTTAGTAATGAGTATGATTAAAATCGAAAACATAAGCTATTGCAGCACGTTAGAATACTTACACAAAACAATGCATTTTTCTAGACTACAACATGTTCCCCAGGACTTTGGTAATTCTTTTTAAAAAAATTCTTGCTAGGTAAGTTAGTAAAATCATTAACTTAGACCGTTGCAACATGTTTTGTCTGCCAGTGATTTTGCATTCGTTGTTGCTGAAATGAAATTAATAGCGCCAGAAATAGAAAACGTCTAAATATAGTACGCTCATAGTTATTAGCTCAGCGAACAAAGAAGCGTGACAAACAAGCGAAGGTCGAGTCACAGGCGCACCACAGATGTCGTATTTATCGTGTTTACAATGCAGGCTAAATCGTGTTACCTATTCACTACGCGAATTTTCCCGGCTTCAAACTACAAGCACTGGATATGTACGTAGGTATAAAAGTTCCCGGGCAAGGTTGCCATTTATACGCAGCGATCGTAGATATGAACGATGCTAATATTGTGATCGTCACTATAGCTCGTGTATTTACAAGGAACGCCTTCGTCAGGCAATTATAGAGCTTGTTAAACTACGCACGGCCAGCTGAGTACATATTCAGTGCACGCGCAAAATCAGACGCAGGTAAACTGCTCTAATTTAGGTACAGATGGTTCCAGATAAAGTGAGCACTTTCGAAACCCTAATTATTCTTTTGTTATCAGATCATTCATAGTTTCCGGCAAAATTTAGTATAAAGAAAGCTACGGAAGTACCATTCAAAGTGTACACCGTACTTCTAAGTCAACGTCTGAGTTCATAATAAATAATATTTTTAAATATAATTCTAGACAATATTGTATTTAAAAAGTGCTCCCTTTACCGAGGATCACCTATATAACAGCACACTGTAGTGTTCTATAGCTGCGGAGCCTATCTGGCTCAACAGAACGAGGTGGCTCACGTTGGACTCACATTCGAGATGACCCGGGTTCAATCCCCGGCTCCGGTCATCCTGATTTCGGTTTTCCATGGTTTCCCGAAAAATCTCCAGGCGAATGCTAGGATGTTTCATTAACAAAGGCAATGGCCGATTCCTCTCCCAGCTCCTGTCATTTCACTAAGCTATGTGTTACCGTCTATCATGACCTCGCTATCTAAAAAGACGTAAAGCCCGCCTACCTTACCTACTTTGCTCAAGACTTCAGTCACGAAAATGCTTGGCATAAATTCTATGGATTTGTGACTCTACAGGCTACAAAGACAAACGAGAGCGGACGGGCAACTGAAGACTTTACACAGTAAAACAGTCAAGCACAGTAATGTTCATAAATTATATTTCAGCGCTTTTTTTTTTACTACGAAATGATCCAAACACTGTGTTCATTACTTAAGCAGGATTTACAACTATCCGTCCGTCGATCACGTGACTTTTAGCCAATCAGGTGTCTGGAATAATTCTATCCGTCCGTCCGTCGAAAGCTTGCCAAGCTTTAACTTTTGACGGACGGACGGGTGAAATTACAGCCTTCTAAAGATGGCGACGATCGTTTTAACTGTTTTTTTTAATAAGAAGGCTGTGAATTTTTTTTTATATTTATTAAATGACGCTGTAAATTATATTCTATAATACGATAGTGATGTTTTGGCATCCGGGAAAAATTAAAACACTAACCAAATTTATTTTTTTACATAATGCTTACTCACATTACACCGTCAGTAATTTAATTAGTAAATTCTTACACTCGTTAAATTTCTTTGTGACGAAGAACAGTGTTTGCAATTATAAGTAGCTAGATTGAGTAAAAATCTGTAAAAGTAAATAATATATTTAAGGGATTTTTTTATATTCCACAGAAGTTTTCTGTTTCTACATTGGTAGCATCGAAAATTAAAGGATTAACGACGGACGGATGACGGGTTTTTGTAAAACGCTTGCATTTCTGACGGACGGAACAGGCCAAAAAAACTGGCGGGCGGACGGATGACGGGCGGACGCGACGGATCGTTGTAAATCCCCCTTTACACTTATATTACTATATATAAACAAGTTGTGGACAGATACGATTTGTCTGTACAACAGAGTTAGGTTTTCGAAAGTATTCACTTATAGTGATCAGTCTGTACACAATGTTATTATACGCTTGATTGCTGTCAGCGTAGAACTGAAGAGTGACGTAGGCCCGACTGAAGAGACACGACTACTGCGACACTAAAAACAAAACGTCTGTCAATCAGCACCGAGGTTACTGTGACGTCAGCGCGACCAAACATGGTGGACACGAGGTGAATTCCGAATAAAAATTGTATCGGTTTTTTTATTTGAGTCGGAATTTAATTTTGCGCCCAACTTTTTGTGAAACTGGTGAGTTTGTAGTAAATTGTGTTTATTTATTTCCAAAGAAAGATTTTCGTTTGTTAATTTAAGTAAATCACAACCTTTTTAAGCAAACTTGGAATTGTGCCTTTATTTGTACATTTCAGAATGCCAGTGTATTTTAAAATGTATTGCAAATAAACGGACAAATTTTAAATACTGTAAACATCTGTAGCTTTTGTACTTGTTTTTTTTTTTTATGTCGCTTGACAGCTTAACTAGTGTCCGCAATAACGAGAATTTTTAGTGTCGTGTCGCGTCAATCGTGCCTATGTAAGTCCGACACAATTCAGTAATAGCGTGTCGCAGTGTCAACCTATGACGTCGAGGTGACCTCGACCTCTCCACTCTCCTCTTCAACAGAACACTCCGGATGTCTGCACGACCTGTGATCAGTGTTGCAACATGCCGCCAGACAGTCTTTCTACTGCACTTCGTTCAGTTGAACATCAGTAAATGTCAGTTATGACGTCATTCAACGTTTACATTGTGTGATATCAGTAGAGACCATTTATCTTCGTACTAGCTTGTTTCAGTGTCCTACGTGCACACATGCAAGACTGCTTCATGATCAATGACTGTATGCTTTTCACTCTCAGCGAATCACAAGTGTGTAGTGCCTCAGTAACCTTGTTATGAATGGTGCAATATAATTATAGATGTAACTGCACAAATGCACTCGGCAGATAACCATGGAGCAGAGCTGCAAATATGCGCATAGGATATTGAAACAAATTGGTGAAAAATTATTTTGGCTAAAATTAAAGAACCCCCAAATAAGTAGGGAACTTTCAAAACTGGGCACAGCTTCAAAAATATAATAATAAAACATGTTAAACATATTTTCTGTATAAAATTAGTAAGTCACACACGAATATGTCAGATTTAATTTTAAAAATTGCCTGGGACTTTTTATTAACAGGTGAAAATTTGTGTCTTCATTCAATGCCAGACATGTGCACCCACAATGGCACAACAGCTGTTATCTGTTGGAAGACGTATAGTTACAAAATGCTTTCCTCTGACAAGTTTACTACTTTTAATGTCATACCGACGAAGTACAATACTTACATATACCATATTCGTATCCGTAATTTGACACTTACAATATCGTACAACAATAAACCTGCTGTATTTAATTTTCGTTTGTATCCCAAAATATCAGTTTTTAGCTTTCCTTTAAAAGTGGACACGCCTGGTTTTGAAATATTGCTCTTCAAACATTAGTCACATTGCAAGACTAATTGTACTGTACGTGTGATTGGTAAACAAACATAAGTGCCCTAGGATGTCAGCATTCACTGAAGTTATGCAAAAACGCTGTATATATGCCAAGGTAGAATGGCAGCAAAACATGAGAAAACTTTCAGTTAAAAAAAAAAATCACTCTTTTTGTAAGTCAATTTTAAACTCTGAATTTCTCAGATTTTTCAACAGACTAATTTTAAAACGAACATTTACACGAAAGATGGTCTACACGGAAAATAATGAGTTATTCTTGTCTACCTACAAAACAAGATAATTTAACCATCTTGTATGAGTTTAATTAATGCTAAACATTTATTCCAGATACATTTGTCTATGTAGTGCCATGATAGGTCAAATTCTGTTACTAGTTCCACAGTTTAAATTGTATTTGTGTGTGTCTATATATATATATATATATATATATATATATATATATATATATATATATATATACACATACATACACACATAAGGACTCGTGACGGCACAGATAAACACATATAGGCAGTCCTTAACACACACAGCGTTGAACAAAAATATTAAGAAAATTTATAGATTGTATGCAAACAGTAAAATGTAGATGAACATTTACACGATGTTCGAAGTAATAATATATTTAGACGGTTGAATGCAATTTAATACTACAACTTTCTACTATTACCACTGCTATTTTATGTTGGTCAACAGTGATATATGTGATTTATGTAGCATGAATACGTCATGGAGGCGGTCACGTCAACAGCGTGTTACACATAACCATTCGCTCAGGCTCGATCCTCGGGGAAGGCGGTCCTCGGTTTTTGCATATGACAAACACAAACGTGTCAGACTTCTCTGTCAGCTGACGAGCTTTCTCGTTGTACTCCCGTTCCCCCCCTTAGTTCGCATTCCGTCACTACTCCATCGCGGGGGCCTTATTCCATGTCATAGGCGGGTAGGCAGGATCTGTGAAAGGGAGGGGTTTTGGTCTGGGAATATTGTGAAGAAACACCGACCACCTCTTTAAAGCGGGGGGGTCCGGAGGTCCTCCGCCGGGAAAATTTGGATTTTAAGGTGCAAAATAGTGCTATTTTAACAGTTTTAGTAACTAAAAATAGAGTATATGTTGCTGATGAAAATATTAAAATTTTAAAATATAAAACGTAATTAATTTTTCACCCTTTTGAAATGGTGATTCGGGGGTACTCCCTGGAATTTAAGGTGCAAAATAATGCTTATTTCAGCAGTTTTTTTTCCTATAATTGACTATGCTAATGGTAAATATATTATTAATTTTTAAATATGAAATGTTTCTAGTTTTCCGCCCCTTTAAAGAAGGGCTCCTCTCCCGAGAAAACTTGGATTTTGAGGTGCAAAGTAGTGTTATCTTAGAAGTTTTCGTAACTACAGATAGAGTAAATACTACTAGTAAAATATTATAAATTTTTTAATATGAAACGTTTTCAATTTTTCGTCGCTTTGAAATGGGGGTTCGGGGGTTCTCCACCGAGAAAATTTTTGATTTCAGGGTGCAAAATAGGATTTCTTAAACTGTTTTCGTAACTAAATTAAAAAATTTCTATAAGTGAAAACATTACACATTTTTATATGAATGTTTTCAAATTTTTGGTGGCTAAGGAGGGGGGGGGGGTTCTGATCCCCACTAACCCCCCCCCCCTCCCTTGGCTACGCCCATGCGCCATGTCATATTTCAGGGAGTGTCCATCTCCTACTAGCATCCAGTCTGACAGCCTGATATTGGCGTATGAGTGTACCCTTTCCATTCGCTAATTATTGTTTTGTTTTTTATATTAGTCTGCTTCTGCCGTTTATTTGTAGTGTTCACAAATAATTGCAACAACCTCTGCACGACTGGCCTTATGTGTAACCGACGACCCTTTCGAAGCTTTAATTAGGTTTTTAAACTAGTTCACTAGATATTCTACAATAATGTGTAATTTTTTTTTTTTTTGGGCTTTTATCGATGAAACGGAAAGTAAGATGAAAAAAAACGTAAAAGAAGGCAAATGAAATGCAGTGTGAATATTTTTATGAAGTACGAGCCGGAATTGAAATGGCGGGAGGAACGGGAGATACCTGAGAAAACACGCCGACCAGTGGCATCGTCCGGCACGATTCTTACATGCGATAATCCAGGGGACCGACCCCGTCGGAGATCGAACCCGGATCGTCTTGTTGGGAGGCAACTGGTTTGACCACTCGGCCACCGCGGCTCCAGCTTAAATTATACAACACAAGACGGTGATAGTAGTAACGATAAGATTTTAGATTGCGATTATATCAATAGTAGTGATAGCTAGAGATGACATGTTATCGCGGGAAAACTTGACTGTTTGCTGGATTTCAACACATGTTCAGCTCACCAGAAAATTACTGGCTTTAGCTTGTATTTGGAGCTGTTACCCTATTTGAATGAGCCAATAAGAATCCTGATATTTTAATATTTGATGCCTGTTATTGGTCTGCAGGCAGCTACGTTGTGTCACAAGTATATCACCGAATCATATACGCTGCAAGAAACTACAGTATTTTCAAGGCTATCTTGGTACAAAAAATGTTCGCGATATACCATCATCTCTAGTGATAGCGTAGGCTATTTATACAAAGAAAAGTACACCGGAACAATAGTAACCTGTTAAATTCGCATTTTCTTTTGGGCACAAGCTAGACATCAGACCACTATATGCTCGTGTCACTTTCGCAACTGTCCCTAGACGTATTTGACTCCTCAGAGAAGGCACCGATCCAATAATAAAGAAGCTACTAAATGCAGGTCCACTCATGTGTAGAGGCAAAGTTTTTTGGTGAAAAGAACTATGCAACCTTTTGTTGGCAGCGTGTATTCGTGTAGAGGCGTCACTCATTTGACTGTGTTTATAATAATAACAACGTCACCGCAACGCCACCCGTCTGTGATTTGCGGGTAGATCCCACATATGTTGAGAGTTAAAAACAGCCAATCACTAACCATGAAGCAGAGCTGCAGATGTGAACGCGAGGCAGTGAAACAAAATGTTGCGTATTTCTTTTCACCAGAAATCATTGCCTCTGATAATGTGGTATCGCTGTACCGACGAGTAGCCAATGAGCGGATATTGTCTGCTTTAGTAAACAGATCATCTTGGAAGCTAGTTCATAGGTCATTGGGAACCCGCGAATTTTTCCACTTTCTAAAAACATTCGAAATGAAACAACTCAAAGGGGAAAAAATAAGTATTAAAACTTACAGACAATTTTATAGTCTCTTTAACGATCCCAAGGGATCAGACGTTAACGACCATTCATTTGGGAACTAAATATAATTCGAGCACGTGTGCATTTGTTGTTTTTAAATTGGTGCAGCTTTCAGGATACATTCAGTCCGTGTCGCGTGAATGTAGGCTTAAGAGATGAAAATGAATGAATGAATATCACGTCCGCTATGGCGCTTCTTTTGAACGTTACTGTTTCGGTTCAAATTTCGGTCGTTCCTCTGCATTTTTATGAGTAAACTTTTACTCACACGCAGAGCCAACAAACAGATAGTCAAGTCAAGGGACTTTACGTCTCGTCGAAAGCAAGATAAATAGAGACATTGAAGCACAACTTCATACCAGAATATGAGCTAGAAGAGGAGTTATGGAACCATCTCAGCATTCGCCTGGAGTGATTTCGGGAAAGCACAAAAACCGATGTCAGGTACAGAATATTTCACTGTCTCAACACAAGCAATATATTTGAATTTGGATTTTTGATATCTGCTTTCGTTTAAGTTTAAATAAAATAATTATCGGCAAAACAGAAGCCGGGTTTCGGTATAATGTTCTCGTCCAATGTTCGTATCAAAACAATGATCACTCGACAAGTGTAATGAAGCACATGTTAAATAACAAATAACATTTGAACAACGGAACAAATTATTTCTCTGAAAATTACTTTCATTTATTACTTACGTCTCTTTATAGAAAAAGTTAGTATAAAAACAACCGTCTTGAAAATTAAGTAAAAAACTCATGTTTACGCATATATATATATATATATATAAAGTATTTCTCGCATTACGTATCAGTCTGCAACACTTTATTTTCCTTCGTAAATGGAATTATTTTTGAAATTTAGTGACAGTTTTATACCATTAGTAAAGAACAAATACACAAGAATGGTATTTTTTAAGTCTGTTACTACGAGAATTGTGTGGTCAAGTGTAGGTATTAATCACAGAGAAGAGGACGTAATGTCTGACTACAGTCGAGCTAGGAGTCCACATGCTACACCAGTACTCTGTGCTCTACCTGTGGTGTTGTCCTCATCAGTACACGTCACTAGACGCCACGTGAATACAAGGAATTCAGAAGACGCTAGGCGAGCCTTCAGTCACGTGCCTTGCGTGCGATCCTCGCGTCACTGCACAAGACCTTGACAACACTCGTGTCAGTGGCAAAACCCTGACGAAACAATGACCTTACCTCGTACGAACACACTTTCCTTATACAGCCAGTTCTGAATCGACATTTTATACGACATTAAATTTTAACTCTTGCGTATGTATATCATCATGAAAATATTTTTTTTTGTGATCTGTAGAGATGATGGTATATCGCGAATATGTTTTGTGCCAGCATACCCTTGAAAACACTGTAGTTTCCTTCAACATATATGATTCGGTGGTCTACGTCTGCCACAGCGTAGCTGTCTGCAGGCCAATAATAGCCGTCAATAGAGATAGGAAATATAGCGAAAAATATTTTTGCAGCACTTTGTTTCAGTGCCTTACGCGCACACCTGCATCTCTGCTTTGTGATCAGTGATTGGATGCTTTAACACCCAGCGTGTGGAGGTTAAACCCGCAAACCACAGACGTGATGTGTCACAGTTATCCGTGTACTGATTGGCACAGTCAAATGAATAACGACTCTGCACAAAAATACTCTGTCAATAGCCATGAAGTTGAGCTGCAGGTGTGAACGTAAGGTACTGAAACAAAGTGTGGCAAAAATTCCCGTCCCTAATCATCAAATATTGCAATATCGGGATTCTTATTGGCGCAGTCAAATAGGGTAACAGTTCCACCTGCCAGTAATATTTTTGTAAGCTTAACGTGCGTTGAAATACAGCAAACAGTCAAATTTTCCCGCAATAAACTATCATCTCTATAGTGATCTGCAAGCTAGGATGAATGTATCCATGTGAAGGTACGAAATTGTCAGAACAAATTCACAGTTACATTGTTCAGTAGTAATGGAAATATCTCGTATGTTAAAATAACAGTGGCAGGATGAGAGAAGGCACACAGAAAAGCCATCCTTCAATCCTGGTTTCACCCCAGTGAATTTACCTTCACCGCAGCTAATCCCTGCAGTGACTGTTCATCAGGCAGACCGCTCTACCAGACTCGCAGTCGCTATATTTCTACACTGTAAAAAACTACCCGTATACTTATCAACCAATTATAAAGGCACAATAATATAGTAGGTATGATGAAATGTTTTCTATGAATGAACGATGGCTCCTTTAAGTAGAGTTATCAAATTCATTCCCATTTCCATAATTTCACAAAAATATACATTTACTAATCACTACTTTGCTTAAGTAAAACAATACAATTATGTGTTTGGAAATATTTTAAACGTTTCGCGACGCAGAAGAGTTTATGCGAGTGTATAAACAAAACCCACATACACATACATGTAGAGAGAAACATAACAGTCACTTCCAGGCAAGCCCAGGTTTGACTAACACACAACTGCTCTGAGTTTACTTCAAGTGCACTATATAGGTCACACGTAAAGAAAGATAACATGCGTACTGGGGCAACCGGTTCTTTATCATCCAGCAGTTAGCCATCAAAGGGACAACATACGCTTTTCTTCGTGATGAACTTTTGAAAACCTTGTTTTCATTTTTTGCGTGAATTTCATTGCTTCATAGGCATTATGTCTAGGATAAAAATAAATATGGCCACTTGTTAAAAATTGCGGTATGTTGAAATAAATGCATATCTAGACAAGAATTTCTGTAAATGATTTTAAAAGAATTCGATAAATATGTGTAAATAATGTATTCTAACTGTGTATTGACTGTCCTTAGAACAGCTGACATTATTCGAAGAACCATCTGCCAGAGTACTCGGTTTTCTTGTGTTATGTCGATGGAACAATAACCCAAGAGACCGTATCTACACATTCATTTAAATGCTTTCGTGGTAAAAATATTCTAAAAGCATTCAGTCATATTTTATTAGAATTCGCAATATTATGTAGGCCTACACACTTGGGTAAAACAAAAAACAACTGCACCAAACAAACCATTTTAATGCCCCCTCCTCCCTTGTATTGTAATATTATTAGTCCTTATCGCTGCCATTAGGATAAGTTCTCTGGAAACTGTACCATGGATATAAGTGAGTTTGATTGCAAACATCACATACAAGTACCTTCGATTTCTTTGCAATGTCGCTATTTCGTAGGAGAAAAATTAATTGGGTTTGGGGGTTGGAGCAGTTCTTTTACTCGCGAAGTTGATGGTTTCAGATTACAACTTCAGCACAACCTGAACAATTTGCAACACTAAACCTTCCACATTTTATGTCTCAAAATAAAAACGTGCTTATCGCATGTAGTTATTACGTCGAGTCTCAGTGAATTGTAACTTGAAACTCCTTTTGTGAGCATAACTTTACAGTATTGACTTATTGCACATCAACAATTTCATCGAACAAACATTACGCACTGATAGTCACTAGAAAATGTGTGTTAATATCGAATTTAAGGTGTAAAGTAAAAAAAAAAATAACAAATTAAGATTAATAATATTATTTTAGAGTTCTGATTACAAAAAATTTAAAGCTGTTGCACAATTATAACAGACAATTATAGCCAACTATGTAGGTATGATTATACCTAGAAATCATTGTTTATCGCGGGAAAACTTGACTGTTTTCTGGATTTCAACACATGTTCAGCTTATTAGATTATAACTGGCTTTCTTTTGTACGTGAAGCTGTTGTCCTATTTGACTGAGCCAATACAATCCCGCTAATGTAATATTTAATTACGGTAGTTGGTCTGCAGGCAGCTACGTTGTGTCAAACGTATATCACCCAACCAAATATGTTGAAAGAAACTACAGTGTTTTCTAGGGTATGTTAGCCCAAAACATTTTCGCGATTTACCATATCTCTAATTATATATTTTTGTTTTTTCACTGAAAAAAAAATATTGGTCACCACAAAATATTTTGTCATTATGGACCTTATCAGATTTTTTGGTGTGGTGACCACAAACAATTTTTGCTGTCCTCGATAAAGTTTTGCATTGACTGCAAACAAAATTGTAACTACTACAAAAAATTTTTTGGTGACATCCATATTGACAAAACACAACAGAACAGTTCTTCCTGTGTTCCAGTTTTTTTCTCAGGAAGTGAATAAAAAATTCATCCTAATTCGTTGAGTTTGGTTGATTTTTGCTGGATTCGTTAATGTCTTTACTGTTCGCTAACTTAGAGTTGAAGAATCTTAAACACATAAAATTGGGTATCCATTTTGTTTATTCCTCGTGAACATTTCGCAGAAGGGCATTAATTGTTTTTCGCGGAGGAAATAGAAGACACGGGAATGATTACTTGAGAAACTTATCTAGCTAATAGTCGGTTAAAGATTAATTAAAACTAATGTTCGTTTATTTTGTGCTTAAATGGGAGCTAATAATAGGAATGGAACAAACAGAAGCAGACCAAATGTCCCTATAAAATAAAAACTAAAGACATGATACATCCACACTTAGTTGGTTCAGACTTGCATGACACACAACTGCATACAGATTGACTGTGGCATGCGCGGAAATGCAGAAGGCTAGCAGCAAAAATTTGGTGATGATGCTTCTGTTTTAAACTCATTTCGTCATCGAAAAACTGTATTGAATCTCAATAAACAAATTCTTTATAAGTTCTCTGTCAAGTTTTATCCATTAACGTATAACGTTATTATTATAATGGTCCCTGTACAGAAAAACAAATGCATATTATTATTATTCTATTTAAAATTTCCATCACGTCATCGCGGATAAACAATAGCTAAATAACTAGCAACAAAAAACGGAAAATGGCGGAAACCAAAGAATGATTTTTGTATCACTAGAGTGTGTGTAAAATGGTTCAAATAAAATATTGAGCTATTAGTCAAATATGACGAGAAATTTTTGTACAAGTTATATTTCATCTTCCGTCAATATTTTTACGAACGTTAACTTTAACTTTAATCGATTAATATTTTGTAAATGTTAAATATTTAAAATTTAGGCACAGTCTGAGAGAATTACAAAATAAAAATTGAACGACTAAGTCATTCTAAAATTAATAACAAATATAGTAACTGGCCATTGAATATTTATCACAACAGTGCGATACTTGTTTAATTTTAAGGTGCGACGTTTATTAAAAAAAAAACTATTTTATTGAAAAGTAAGTAACATTCATAGGTACAGTAAACTTGTCTATTCTATTATCTAATCAAACTTAGTGAACTTACACGCCTTTGTACGAGCACGTGTCTTGCCGTACTGTTGTAACCGAAAATGACTGTGTGGATCTTGCAATACATAAATCATATCATACAAGTATTTGGTATTCAGTTGTGCTCTAGTATCAGATGTCCTCGCGAGTAAATTTGTATCTCTACGCAATTGCTTGTAAGGTTTATTGATAAAAATAATTTATTGATGTCGTACAGTCCTGATCAATGAAAACTCTGAAGTTCGTGTTAACTGGCTTTAGTTTATGCATTCTCATGCGAGAATAGTAAGATTAAATATAATTTAGATTATAATTACATGAAATTTAACCGTAACAAAAGAAAAATACCACGGAGTTTTTAAATAACTGTTGGTTGGAACTGAAACATAAATAGCAAAGAAGTAAATAAGAATCTAATTAGTATTCAACTAGTATTCGTGTATTTAACTGTGGTAAGTTTTCGTTTACTAAATTTGCCGAATGTGTCTTTAAACTTTGGAAAGTAGTATTACATTGTCACCATAGTATGTTTGATAGGTCGTTATTTTTACTTGCAATGGCTACACAAAAGTGTCAAAATTTTGAATTTGACAACTTACAGACCAAAATTCCAAAAATAAATAAAATAATTATCTGGAAGGTAGGTCTACTCAACGTTTTTAAAACGCATGGCCAATATTAAATTTTTAAATATACGTACAACTCCAGCCATTTATAACACACTGAGAAAACATCATATATGCGTAAAAATTTTCATTATTTTACCAAACAGGATAGAGCTGTAAGAAGGAGGAGCGAAAATGTAACGAATTGTAACTAACCCAGTTCACATACTGTCTTTTTTTTGAGGGAAAAAATTATTGGAACCTACCCAATTTCATAGTCAGTTCCCGTGTCCCTTTTCAAGGTTTTGTTGTAGATGGAAGATGATTCTGTGTACGGCTGATGTATAATTGACTTCTGCCGTGTGGTCTGTGTGAATTATGCAGGTTGCTAGTCGATTGTTGTGCTTCTCTCAAATGTAGCATTCGCCAGACTGGCAGTGATTAAATCATAAATCATGCGAATTATTGTGGTTTCGAAAAAAGTTAGAACGATGGTCGAGCTAAAGTATTTCTCAAGTTCCAAGTTCAATCGGTCTCGAATTTCCGTCTTGCCGCTCAGCGAGTGACTTGCTGCAGTGGTAAACACCCGTATGACTCGCTCCTGTACCCAGCTGTGTGTGTGTGGCTAGTGTTTGCCCAGTTATCAGGACTTGCCGCTCAGCGAGTGACTTGCTGCAGTGGTAAACACCCGTATGTCTCGTTCCCTGTACCCAGCTGTGTGTGTGTGGCTAGTGTTTGCCCAGTTATCAGGACTTGCCGCTCAGCGAGTGACTTGCTGCAGTGGTAAACACACGTATGTCTAGTTCCATGTACCCAGCTGTGTGTGTGTGGCTAGTGTTTGCCCAGTTATCAGGACTTGCCGCTCAGCGAGTGACTTGCTGCAGTGGTAAACACACGTATGTCTCGTTCCCTGTACCCAGCTGTGTGTGTGTGGCTAGTGTTTGCCCAGTTATCAGGACTTGCCGCTCAGCGAGTGAATTGATGCGGTGGTAACACCCGTAGCTATGTCTCATTCCCTGTACCCAGCTGTGTGTGTGGCTAGTGTTTGCCCAGTTATCAGGACTTGCCGCTCAGCGAGTGACTTGATGCGGTGGTAACACCCGTAGCTATGTCTCATTCCCTGTACCCAGCTGTGAGCGTGGCTAGTGTTTGCCCAGTTATCAGGACTTGCCGCTCAGCGAGTGACTTGATGCGGTGGTA
>PNEQ01072659.1:0-72618 GCA_003012365.1 Medauroidea extradentata
GCTTAAGCAGAACGATCACACCTTTGCTGGACTGTCTTACCACGATGTCCCAATAGGTGTATGCTTACTTCGCTTGGCCTTGGACTGTCTTACCACGATGTCCCTAGTGGCCCTAAACCCGGCCTCAGCCGGTGGAACTCTGCCGTCCAGCCCCCTTCAGCCCTTATTTATACAACTCAAAATTAAGCACACGACACTCCAGTTGAGGGTCGTGCGGTGATTGCACTCGGCACTATCGTAGGCCCCTTCGGGCACTACTGGCGGGAGGGGGTTGACCCCTGAACATCTACCATCTCTCTTGCACATACCCTAACTCTCTTATACACTGTTTCCAGAATGCATATGTTACAAGATATGCTTACAATTACACTTTGATATTACACCATTATTTCCTGTTTTATCTCGAATAAATCTGAAATCAAAACAAACTGTATTTAGGCACAGTATGGACGAGACTAGAGTGATTATGAAACAATACGACGTAATATTAATTTCTCATTTCCTGCAGCTGCATAATTTATTTCCTTCTACAATTGATTATGGCGTACGTGAAAAATAGGAGACAGCCTATTTTGCAACAGACATATTCGAGATGACGTGTTTTGCCTTATACAGTCCAATTTTGTTTCTGATTAGGCTGTAGCAACAACATAATTTCGTAAATCCAGGGCGCTAGCCATTTCTGTTCACTAAATTATTGCATTTTGGCGACCTCTTGGAACTGCAAACAGTCTATACAAACTCTTGCTAACAGTTTGTGAACAATTAAACCGCTAAAATACTCTTAAAGTTATATGCTCTCAATATAATTATCTTGCAAATTTAATATGAATGAAGCTGTACTTTGCCTATACTGTACTCCCAAAAGCTACTGAAAGCAAATATTTTTTATCCTACATGTCCAATTGCGAACTATAGCATTTTCGCTACAGTATCTACTAGTTACGTACACTATAAAGATACTATCTGTGCCACAACCAAATTTCCATGCGGCAAAGCAATTTTTTAAAAATATAAACGATTGCAAGTGAGCTTGTAGAAGTTACTTTTGTTTTAAATGCAGAGTAATAATGACATAAACTGTGTTGCCACAAGAAGAGTCCAGTGATAATCTTATTAGCTGTAGTTATCTTAAAACTATATTTCAGTTTTAACATATATTTTCTTTGCTACAAATTAATTACACTGTTATTAAAGAAAACACTTTAAATTATATGTTTAGAAAAAAAAATCTCTTTTTGTTTTCATTGCGGTGAGACAATGTTCTAAACAGATACAAATATTTATTTTCTTAAAGAAACTGTTACTGTATAAGTATGAACAGATATATTAACCAGAATAAAGCAGTCCAAAACGAAGTATGAGATCTTTCTTTCTAGTACGTACTTTGCCAAGTGAAATATGCAATGTAGATAATTTTAGAGTTTCAAGTATTTAAGCGATAAATCTAAAATATGTTTTCTTAAGCGAAGATTTTTATTGATTCAGAATTTCATGCTCTTGGATGAGCTGGATGTAAAATATTTAGAACATAATAAGAGTGCAGACAACGAGGATTTCGCAACGAATGCTATTACAATGGAAGATGTAAAAGCAAAGTGGGATAAGACGCACACTGAACATACGGTATCAGGAGTGAATATCCAAGTAAAAAAGGGGACTCTAACTGCTCTTGTAGGACCTGTTGGCTCAGGAAAGGTAAATATTAATTACTACATATATTATATTATTATGTCATCTAAACAAATTTACTCGACCTTGCTAGACATGAACAGTTATGGACAGGTTTTGAGAATGCTGGTCATACAACATACATCGGGCACGTTAAAATATACGTGTCTTTGTGGGATTTATATGATTTATAATTCATTAATTACCATTATGATAACAGTTAACAATGTTGTAAAAAGTAAATCGCTAATATTTTTGTACTTTTTAAGTAATAGATTTTGGTATGTATGTGTTTATGTATGCGTGTATGTATGTGTGTTTGTATGTATGCATACATATATATTTGAAAGCTCTTTAATAACACTTTAACAAATACACTGCATATACATTTTCAATTTAATGAAAATTCAAGGTATTTCATTGGTCAGAAATTAAAAACATTAATTTAAATAAATTCTGCATTCTGAACCAACTAAGAAAATAATGGTTCGTCTTGCTATATGCCTATAACCATAAACAGATTAAGTTGATTGTGACACAAATCTTTAGGATACTAAACTGTATGTATGTATCAAACCTGGGAGATATGGTAAAATGGAAATATTGTTAGGGGGACGATGTACGTTCCAGTTCATCAGGTGCAAAACCAGCACAATTGAAAAGGCCCCGCCCCTTATTTACATAAACCCACCCTCGGCCCCATCCCCAAGCCCCACCACTAGACCCTGCTCCCGGCAACAGCATCGGCGAAAGAGTCGCACCTGGTAGAGGCACCGCTAGTACAGATGCTACGAACTCCCTTGCCAACTCGGCTTCTACAGATGAAAATCGCCATGCCTCCCCAACGTTCAGTTCTTTGGAAGGGCTGCCAGAATATCCTACTCCATCTCGTTACATACCACATTCCATAACTTATTCATCGTGCATACAGGTATAGAGACAACCATCTCTCGAGTATTTATAGTCATGAGGTCTACCAATGCAACCGTCGCTTCACAGGCGTAGGCCCAACCCTTAGAGAGGTGGAGTCAATCCGCCCAACAACTTGCAAGCATGTTGAACAGACATAAAATTAATTTCTTTGAAGATATTAAATCTTTATTGGAAACCCAAGAACTAAACTTATATGGAAGTATAATAATTTGTCGCATTTACATGCAATTAATTTATTAGTTAAATATTCGTTAGAAGACTTACCATTCTGAATATCACAAGTACACAAAGGGAATTTAATCTGGTTGCACATCAAAACTTCCTAGTAATAAACACGTGGATTACGTTCTTTAACGCCGATTATTTTATACACTTCGTAAGACCCTAACATTTAACAGCCCTTTTCGAAAAGTTTTCCAAAGAAGAAATTCTTACATAATTACAGACCTTAAATTTTCTTTTGAAGACAGCACAGTATTAATTTTCATGTATATTGCGTCTAGAAGTAATTTATCCCTTCATCATACTGGGTACCATCTTGATAGTCCTGTGATATTTCGCATTGTAGTGACTAACAATTTCAGGCAATACATTTACCTTTTCTTTCTGCATAGACGAAATTTCTTGTAAAACATACGTTTTATAGACGTAATAACACATACGGTATGCATAACAGAACATATATCATTAACCATAAATAATTATAAGATCTGAAAAAAAATTGTTATGATTCATTAAAAATACAAGTGATTTTTCATTAAAAAATGTAAGTGATTATTGATTGTAAATTGAAAGTTCACAAATGTGTATTTATAAAGTCTGAAAATAAAATGCTTAAAAAAAGTAAAGTTGGTAGGCCTATATGAACACTGACGTACTTAAAATAACCCTCAAACAAATTTTAAAATACTTATTTTATTTCTCAATACCATAAACAATTTATATATCTCCATTTATATACACAAATGTTATAATACTTTACAAATCTATTGTTACATTCTGTTACGAGAAAGTTTATGAAAAGGTTTGATCGTTCATAAACTCTCTTAAGAGCTCTGCTTTACATCTAGTAGAGAAGTTTGTTTTTCTACTTAAGTGTATCTTGTCTTCATATTTATTTACTAGTTTACGAAGTGCTACATGCTGATAGTGTTATTTTTAATTACCAATATCTGTATTGTTTGCATACATAGTGCGTAAAGTACATTACTGATCTCTACCAAGTAAATAAACAGAGTATTCATTACACAACACAATAGCCGTAACTTTATTAGGCATATTATTGCCATAAGGGACACAGCCATTTTAAATCTAGTTTCTTGTTGTTTTCAAGTCTGAATTGAGACTATGATTCTTGGTCTAGTTCGTTGTAATCAAGGTTTGCTAAAGCTTCATATTGAAAAAAGTGCACCAAAAATACTTAAAACAAACCTGGAGAGCTGTTCAAGATGCAGACAGAAGGTACACACTGAGTCATGAAATTGCATTCTTCTTGTATAATAGTTTTGTGTTTATATCCAGAACAAGTTTCTGTCGACTGGTCCATGTATTTGTATCATTCGGAATAAATCACAAACTCTGTTTAACCACCAACATGGGTTCGATCTATGCTTTCGCATTCCGACTGTGTAGCTAAATCGTCGGCTGATGTAGGAAGATTTCCATGTGGTATACTGTTTGCTACGAGTTGTGACAGTGCATACCTCCAGAATAAAGGTATTTTCCCTTGAAGTAGATGCAGTTTCCTTCTGGTGCTGTTGATATGAATTCTGTATTTTTGTGTGCCTCCAAGTTGCACATTGAAAGGTCTGATGTTGTGCACAGCACACAGCAGCTTTGTACACATCTCAACTTCGCTGACGAAGATATCTGTAGACAGCCAGTACCCGCTTAAATGAATTTACCTAATACAATATTTTTATTGCTTTAATTTTATGCCTGTTTAAAAACCACACGTTCGTAGCCTACCTTCAGGTACTCGTAGCTACAGTCCGGAATAAACTTGACCAACATTTTTGTCCCACGTAACCAAAGCAAGAGGAGAACCTGAGATAGACAGGGAACCTCACATCAGAACTGTCAGACTTTCAGACAACTCTCCTTTAACAAACACTTATATAGTTTGTAAGGGGAAGGGTGTAGAAGGGTGGGTTGAAGGGAGGGAAGAGTGGGAAGGGAAAGGGGGGGAATGAATGAGGGGTAACTATTTGATATTAGTAACTGGGGCCTTGGACCATTAGCAACTCCCTGGCTGCATAAAGGAAAGTTGTATGCTATCCCTTTAATTCCACCACCCCTTATGCCTAAATATTTATTGATAAATTAATTACGTGGTTATTATTTAATTCTTTTAAACCATATCCATTTGATTACTCAGTACTTATAGATGACCTCATTGCATGCTAACACCTTATGATAAAGCTCTGACATCTCCCTTTGCTAATTAATTATTATATAATGCGATTACAGCCATTATAAAATGCGTTTAAAGCCTCCTAAATTTCTTAGACTAATCATTTGATTACGTCATAACCATTTGATTATATTACCTGATGATGTCATCTATGCACATAGGTGAGGGGATCGGTAGTTGGTTTTGTACACTTCAGCACGACAGTTTGATGCTTCATGTACCAAATGCCCCACAACATTGCTCATATCACACACTCAAATCATCAAATGCATACCTCTTTTCTCCAGCCAATAACAGCATACTTCCACTACTAGAAATCAACCTCAACATTCAGTCACCCCACACTACTTTCATAGGGAGCAAAGCAAACAGCCAGTCAGAAGCCAGGTAGGGGTGGGGTGAAGACAGGTGACCAATCATGTACCACGTAGGGGCAGGGGAGTGGCTTGACGACAATTAAAAACAAGGTATGCTAATTAACGGGTAGGGCTATGGGTAGGAGTGACTTTCGCTTCTAGGGGCTAGGCCTGGGGACGGGGTTGGGGGAGGGGTTAGACAAATTAGGGGCTGGATAATGTCACTGTGGCCGATTTTGCACGCGCTGAGTTAGAACATACATGGTCCTCATACAAACGTTTTCTAATATTGCAGAGCTCGTTACTACACGCCATACTAGGAGAGCTGCCGCTGACTTCAGGGTGCTGTAAAAGACACGGCAAGCTGTCATTCGCCTGCCAAGAACCGTGGATGTTCCCAGCGACCGTCAAGCAGAATATAGTATTTGGTAAACCCTGTAACAAGGAACGTTATGAATCAGTGGTCCGCGCATGCGCACTGTTGCCAGACTTCCAGCATCTTGCCAGTGGTGATTCGTCTATAATAGGAGAGAAGGGCTGCTTGCTGTCTGGTGGACAGAAGGCTAGGATTAACCTGGCGAGGTAGGTATACTTTGGAAACACTGTCATATGTCTTTCAAAATTTTTATTGTTATTATTTAAAGAGTAGTATACATGTTACAGATTACAGTAAAAAGTACTTTCATCAGGGAAAGAATATCATTCAAATTACTTCTCGACGATATACTTTTATAAGGTCGCACAATTTTGAAAGGGCGAACAAAAATGAACGAGTTGTTTAATCTATCATGTTAAGAAGTTCGTTACGAAAATATTTGTTGATGTTGGATATTTGAGGTGGATCTAACAAATAACTTGAGAAATCAGTGTACCCTACACAGAACCCATTTTCGTGCCTGAAAGATTCTTGCAATGGGAGTCAAGGCTGTTGAGTAAAGTCGGGGACATACACTGTTGTATACAATTCCAGAAAACCAATTTTTTTTTGTCATAGTAAGGGCATGTTTCCTATAACGTTCCTGTTTTTCCAGATGTCACAATCAGATTGCTGGAGTTCCTCAGTCTGTACATGTCCTTGAGGACAAGAAACAGGTCTCATTTCCCGAAACTTTGCATCTGTTGTCGTCGAAGGAAGGCTTGTTATTTGTGTCAGTTTTCCTTATTGTGGTATCAGTGTTCACGTCCATTTGAGTTTCTTGCCATTTGTGTAATCATCGTTGTACTCGTCCATTTTCGTGGCAATTTTTCGTACGCATTATTTTGTTGTTTTAGTGTTTTAACATTGTTTTTGTATCATATTTCTGGATACGACTACATACACATCAGGAATTGTTTATATGTTACATGATATGTTTGCTGACAGCAGCTAATACTGGCTTTTCGTTTTTTTTTTTGTTTGTTTTACTGTGGTGTTTAAAACAACTCGGCAACGTTTGCTCGCAATTGCGTACGCCAGTCAAATCTGTTAATTTTGTGATACTAATTCGTTCCAAGAATCGTTTAAAGATCGCATGAATGTCCTGTGGATTTGGTATGCATTTATCAATACGAAATCTGGAAAAGAAAATGTTACTTTTAAATCAGTGCTCCAACAATTTGGCTTTTATACGTAATTACCGTTGCACTGGAATAATTTCAAAATGTCTCAATATCAAATGCCCTGCCAACAGTAAACAGGCTCAAAATTGTATCAAAATGCAGCAAAGGTATTTAAAAGGGAGGACAGCTTTCTACAATAGCCAAAAACTGGCAATTATATAACATTTCAGAAATTTAACTGGAAATTTAACCTGAGGTAATTTCCAAAGACTTCGATAACATTTACAGGTCGATCTCAAATCTGGCTAGGAAAAAAGTTCCTAAGGTGCCTATTAAAACAAGAAAAACTGAATCTAGCAAAGCTTTAATGTTCAGAAAATCGAGTGAAGCTTACCCCAACCACAAAAAACAGACAGACACTGTCATAGCATTCAGCAAAATTCAGTCACTACAAAAAATCGGTTTTACAAAAAAAAAAAAAAAAAAAAAAAAAAAAGGCTGAATTTCAGCATTGCACCTCGTCGGGTTACGGTCTTGATATACTTGTCGTAAACAAATTCCTCGCAGCCAGCCATGTTACATTGGTTGGTTTGTGCGATGTGCAATTTTCTCAGCTGGGCCACCAAAACCCAACGTTTCCCCAGACAGACTGAAATTCATTTAAACTCTTTAAAAACCGTATTGAGCCATTGTTAGTCTTCCCACAGAAAATGACTGTGCACAAATATCCTAGACAGAAAAAACCACGACAATAAAATAACAGAACTTTTCACGTCCGAAAAATATAAAATTCTAGATAAATATCCTACTGTAAGTACTAAGAGCAAAGTGTACCAAGAGAAACACACACACACACACACACACACACACACATATATATATATATATATATATATATAAGTCAGTATGAGAAGAAAACTTACTCTACGCAGCAGTAAATCACCTCACATTTATAGCCTCCCGAAAAAGGACGAGTCTTTGAAACCTATCATCTGATCTTGCAGTTCTCCTTGAAAAATCTTCATAAATTCCTGAAAAAATTGTTGAACCAACCCTCGACCACACAACATTCTTTGTTAAAGACTCTTGACATTTCATTTCCTAAGCTCAGACATTATAAATAGCACCACACATCTTGGTGAACTTTTATGTACAAAGTCTTTACACCCGAAACCCTCAAGGTCATAGACACTAGACTGGAAAATGACTGCACTCTAAAGGAAAGATCAGCGCTACCTGTTCCATCCATCAAGGAACTCATAACTCTATGTGTTTACACGACATATTTACAATTAAATGATAAATATTATAAGCCAAAAATGGTATGGCAATGGGGTCTTCAATCTCGCCCTTCATAGCCATCAATTTCATGGAGAACTTTGAGAATAAAGTACTGAGCAAAACAAACACCCCTACCTAAAGTCTGGTCACGATATTTTGATGACACATTCCTCATTTGGAAACATGGACCTGAAAAACTGACCGAATTCGCTGACTTTTCCTCAACTCTCTCAGACCATCAATACAGTTTACATATGAGTCTAAAAATACCGTGCATATTCCATTTCCTGATGTTTTAGTATCCAGGGAAAACAACAGCATTGCTTATAACGTATACAGAAAGACAAATCATACTAGGGAATACCGCCACTACATGTCCACTTACTTGCTGTCCACTTACTTGTACAAAAATTGGAGTAATAATCACCTTGAAAAAACAAGGATGACATAATATGCAGAAACGAAACTTAAACAACGTGAGTCAAATCGCCTGAAAAAAGTATCTTCTGGTAAACGGTTATCATATTGGCTTAGTAGAAAAACACATGAACAACAATAAATCAGATTTTATTTTATAGGTGGGTCTCGTAGAGAAAAAAAAGGTAACTTGGTAATAAACAGACTACAAAACAGCTTTTCGGTTAACTTCACAATGTGACTAAAGTAAAACCAACTACTTAAATACAGAAAATTCAGAACCGTGTTTACCAAATCCCTTGTAAATGTAGAAGTTTGTACATTAGAGAAATTGGCAAGCACTTCACCACGAGCTTTAAAGAACACCAAAGTAATATAAAGAAACGTCGCATCTGTTATCGATGGAAGCCTGCTACTTCTTGTCCGTTTCCTTTGCTCTGTCGTCTGTACTCGTGTTCATCCGAGTCTCTTATCATTTTTGTTGCCACCGTCGTCCTCGTCCAGTTTTGTGGCGGTTTTTATACACTTTTTTACTGTCCTTTTTTTTGTGTCTAACTGGATACGACTATATTCCTTTCTGGAACTGTATACAGAATGTCCCAGGAGCAAAGGGCAATATTCTGGGAGGTGATAGTACTGGTCATTGTGATCAAAAAGTCCATATGAACATGGGGTGGATATGAGATGGTTGTCCAGATAGCCCAATTTGAATGCAAACATTGATAAGCTATAAAATTACAATTATTGTTTTATTTCCTCGTTTCAATTTTAATACATACGTAATGAATAACACACTTAATTTTATTTATCCATAGCTGTAATAACAAGATTATAATACACAACCATTTTGATGCATGTCATTATTCGGTTAGCTGTGTATGTAAACACTCTCCCGTGGCAACGCATTGTCTCTTTGATTGTGACATGATCTGTCACTGCAAGACGGAACGTAACTGCAAATAAAACAATAACGGTAATTTTAGAGCTCATCAACGATTCCATTCAAATGGAGCTCTAGACAACCGTCCCACATGACCCCATGTTCATATGAACATGTTCTTATCACAATGACCAGTACTATCACCTCTCAAAATATTTCCCTTTCCTCCAGGGACATCCTGTATATGTTATATGTGCCTTGACAATAGCTAATGTTAGAATTTTTCTGTTGGTTTTTTGTTTTACTGCGGAGTTTTTTGCAACTCGGCAACGTTCGCTAAATTTATTATAGAATATTGCATCTTCTTGCGCTGTTATAAATTAATCACAAACTGGGTAATGTGTACATTAACATTACAAGATTAATTATAATAGTAAAATGCTATAGAAAATAAATTGTTGTTCTATATGTTAAAGAGTTGGGGTGGTAATAATGCTAAGATATATACATGAATTTAGGCAGGGTATATGCATATAATTATATCTACGTCTTAATATCACGTGATCAGATTATTTATATATTCTACTTGTACAAGCTACTTGTAATTACTTAAATTGAATGACAAAAAATGTGGAATGTTAAATTGTTAAGAGAAAGAGATAATAAGCATTTATTTGAATAAATAGTCACGTAGCTATTAATGCGTTCAAAGTAACACGGCTATGTTTCACATTTCATAATGCTTCGTGTTTAAAAACATTCAGGCAGTCACATTACGTTCACTCACAGGTGTTGGTTAGAAGACCAAGTAAAAAAATGCCGTATTTATTTGATCACAGAACAGTGTACACTGAAGCGGATGTGTACCTATTGGACGACCCCTTGTCAGCTGTAGACGCACGAGTTGGTCAGCAGCTATTCGACGACTGTATCATGGGGTTGTTAAGAGAAAAGACTCGCTTACTCGTAACCCATCAGATACAGTATCTACACAACGCTGACCACATTATTGTTATTAGTAATGTAAGTATTTCATATCACTTAAGGGAGAAGATTCCACTATATAGTTAATTTATTTTCTTCCTCAGTAACTAATATTTAGAAATCAATTTTTAATATCCAGGTTTGTTATGGATTATGGAGAGCCACAGTTTTTATTTTAAAATAAAATATGTTGCTATTATGTTACCGTTGACATGACTGTTAACATATGAAGAGGTAAGTAGCCACGTATTTATATTAAAAAAAAAAAAAAAAAAAAAAAAACTTGGGCAGATATGAAGTCATAGAAATTTCAGAAATTATTAGGTTCAGTGGTGCGGTATGTCATTTAGTTCTTAGACGCATAACGCTTGGTATTAAAAAGATGTTTCAAATAAATAATTGCTATACCAAGACAGCAAGGGTCTCTCAATCACACAAATACAGATTCTTATTATTTTGTTAAAGTTTTCCCTATAAGAGAGATAATTATTTACATAGGCGCATTTCGAGAGGTGTATTATCCACTAATTAAATGTGGAAATCGCAGTTGACACTGCGAGACAGAGGTCGGCAGAGGCCAATAGGTTTTGTCGGAACATTAATTTTTAGTTTTTCCATTTCGCTATTGCTCCACTTCCATCTCGTCTCACTTCATCCAACCTTCCGGCCGACCGAGGGACAACTTTGTTTCTGGTAGATCTGCCGGTCCTCCTTCACCGTCTAATGATATGCATGATGGCCGTGTCTAAGGAAGGACCAGTTTTCTGGACTTTCACGTCAATCTTGGTTGGGAGTTGGCTCGGTGGTGTCTTGGTCAGACAACTCGCCCTCCACTTTGGGTTCGATTATCTCTCGCAAAGGGTCAAGTCTTGTTTTCCGTGTTTGGGGTGCATTGTGGACGTTGCCATATGCCAGCAGGTTTTCTAGCACACGTTACTTTTTCAACTTTAACTCTATAGCTTCTCCATTCCCATCTCAGTTCACCTTCATAGTTCAGGATGTCTGGAGCAGTCGGCTCCAACATCACTGAGGCCTCCTTTAATTTATGGACCATGTTTGGCCAGCGGCTAAGGTGCTCGCCTACATCCAAGGCAATCAGCATTCGATTTCCGGTGGGGTCAACCTCAAAAAATGCCATGTGTGAGTGAAATTATTTTTCTCGGGGAGCACCACCTTTCGCCACCTCTCATGCCCGCAGTGCTCCATGTTCACCTACATACAATTATTTCGGCAATGACTTGAGGCATACGAAATAAAATTCGAAGTGATTTTCATTGGGAGGTTTCAAATAATGTATTAAATAATTTCGTCACAAATGTGAAAATTTTTACTAGAAATCATTGTGAAGCTCTAAACTACTGATACAGCAAATCGGAAACATAATTAGCTCAAGAAAACGTGCGGGAACAAATTGCAGTTATTAGCAAACATACCGTATTGAAGACATTTACTTTAAAAGTCAAAAATTTTATTTTCATTCTACTCTCTTTTCATTAAGATGTGACATAAACCATGTGTTCTGTAGTGGCTGTTTTTAAATTGTGCCTGAACTTTCAATGTTCGCACGAAAGCCTCATTATTGAAGTTACATTGACCAATTTTACTGTCAAAAATCTAACCTCAAACAACAATCAACCACAGTGGCCTCCTCTACCAGCATCGTGTGCAGTTTAACACTTTATTCTGTTTTTCATTCCCCAACGTCCATGAGAGCCACCCAAACCTCTTCGCTTAATTCCTGTAATTTATAAAGGCAACTCTGTTTGACACAAAAAAAAACAGTGTTGATTTACATTTATACGTCAAGAAAACCAACCATCTATTGACAGTATCTACCTAGTTTCCTTCTAGCAGAACATTCAGACCTGGATCGTTATACAACAGAGTCCTTACTGCCTCGACTATCAAAATAAGTGACTGTGAAAATCTTTGTCTAAGGCAGTGAACACATAGGCGCAGAAATGATTCTGGGTACTCCCATGAAGACCCAAGAAAATCACATTATAACATATTACAGAACTTGTTTACAACTGGGTTCTTCTCGCCTATGGATGATAACTTTCAACGGGGAGTGCATAGTTTTCTTCTTACACACACACATATATATACATAAATTTTCAATATAGTGCGAATTTATTGATGATTTACATGTTGGGTGTACCGGTAGTACTTTCATATACAAACTTTAATGGCAACAATTTGTGTAAAGACAGACCGTAACTGTCTGTTGACACATGAACACTGTATTTTGCTGAGTTGTTTATACCGAATATACCTGTGTCGGCTGCAGATTGTCACTGTAAATATGATTCCAGGTGTAGAAGGTGTAACGTTGCAGACTTCGAAACAAAGCTTAGTTGGTAGTGTGCGTGTTCTTGACACATTAATTCGACAGAAATCGTATAAATAACCCTATGTTATGAATGCTGCGTGAGAAAGAATGTGTACGTGTCAGGCGGCCCTTTAGTGTAGAGACCCAAGGCATACAGCCCTAGCTGCGAGATGAATTTACCAAAAGTCTGAGAGTGGCTACACAGACGGATATTTTCAGATGGGCTTGTACTCCCAACACTTGTTTTGCAAGGTTTTAGTATTAGAGGCCAATGAGATACGTCTGTAGTACACACTCCTAAGAATTCCCTGATAATAACAGTGCAGAGAACATCGAGAAAGGACCCATGTACTGTGGGGCTAGTTAAGTATCGTTTACAGACAGGTTGATCCACACTTTTCTGAGTGATTCTCTTCATCTTTGTGTGGTAAGTGTTGAATACTCACAGTCCCATCAACATCAATGTGGAGGAATATTGTTGAAGAAAGTGGCATTACTAATCCGAGATGTTAGTTTCAAGTGCACCATTGCACATGTATGATCTTTCTTTAAGATGGAAGGTGTTCAGTAACGTTATCAAGTCACTACATCGCCCTGCATTTTATGGAGATAGTGGGTGCACTTTACTTCTAATGCTCGAAAACACTCGCCCACATATGCGTGAAATGGTGGATGACTACCAGAAAACAAAGATAAATTCCAACTGAAATTGATATTCCATCCAGTACATCATGGCACACCCCAAAAATGGAACTCTGTAGTCCAAAAACAAGTAGGCCAATAGTTTTCTAATGACGGGAGTTGTTTCACTGAGCGTTGTCGCTGACGAAAGTGAACACCTGCCATATTGGAGCCGACCTCCATAGCGTAGTAGGTTTGGCACCGTCCTGCGGTACGAGAGGTCCTGGGTTAGAATCCTGGCTCAGGCATGGCTGTTGTGTTGTCCCTCTCACTTCACCCTCGTTGGTTCTTAAGACTTCGTGTTAAAATGTCGTAAAACCTTCTCACTTCACCATATAGGGTGGGTTTCTACCACATCACTTCTCAGCAGTGGATTATATCGTAAGTCACGTAGTCTTTTATTAAATCAGAAACTTTTGATGGCAGGGTGGGCAAATACTTATTGTGAGTGTCTTCGGTTTGATTGTAGAACAAAAAAATATTGAGATTGCTTTTCCCTTTGTTGGTAAAATGCTCTTGTGCTTAGAATATTGTACGAACGTGTAGATGATGATACACGTAATTATGGACAGCGACGTCTAGATACACTTTATTTAATTCAAGCATGACCTCCAACTTTTAAAGGGTATTGTTCGTCATCAAGCAAAAATAGTTTTTGTTACAAAACCATCAACTAATCCATTTTTTAAAATACAATTCTACATCCGTAGAGGAAAGAACACTCTTGACCCTCCAATAATGTACAGTCTCTCCAATAGCTATTTTAAGTCCCAATTTAATGTACGCGAAAAAAAGTTTAAAATTTATAATTAGCTTCTTAATCACATGCCTTGTTTTGTATTTCTTTTTGTTTTTATTTAGTATTTTCAGGTTGTAATATAACTTATTCAGTAATGTGACTTTATACATCTTTAAAGTGTTTCTTCATTTGTATAAAGGGGAGAATCGCAAAGCAAGGAACATTTCTGGAGATCACCAATAGCGACCTACATTACGCAAGCTTTTTAGAAAAAGGTGGCAGTGATGCGAGTAACAACACTGGTGGACAATACAACAGAACTGAAGAAGCGATGGACGCATGTGTTTTGCACGAGGTAAGTCTCAAGTAATTATTCATAGCTGATGTTAAAATGATCTAGGGTTCACAAGTTTCATTCCAGCAGATCATTTATCGCGAGGTATACCTCTATTGTGGTCACGAAAGTATTGCATTAAACGCACTAAGTTAAGAGTGTAAATGATATATGAGAGATGAAGTACATACCATTTTTTATCTAAGTTTATGGTAACTGGTTTGTTATCCACCATTTCTGGTGCGACCTGCCTGCTTACATCAGCCCAATAAATTAAAATTTAAACCCTGTGTGTACATAATTTTGACCCTTATGAATACATCTCATAGAGAAGGTGAATTTATGATGTCTAAATTTCTTCGCATCCATCAGCTACTACTAAAAAAAATAACCTACAGATTGTATTTTATCTGTGTGTTAATCTTTCATGCTCGACTCGCATTCAGGAGGACCCAGTTTCGATCCTCGGAACTGGCCATCCTTATTTTGATTTTCCATGGTTTACCGAAATCGCTCCAGGCGAATACTGGGATGGTTCCTTAACGTAGGTCATGTCGCATTCCTTACATAGTTACTGTCCTTGTTTCAAAATGTGTGTCACCGTCTCTAATGACCCCGCTGTCTACTAGACGCAGAACTCAATAAAAATAAAAATGCGACATTAATATTCTCACAGAGATATGTTCAATAGTTTACAGATATTGTTACTAATACAGACATACATATTAAGAAAAGGTCGTACTTTTTAGTACTTTGCAATACAGACCTGATGGAAATTGCTGAGACTATCATTAGCAGGAGTCGTGAGTGGTTATATAAAATGCTAATGGTAGGTCGGATGTCCTAATGGCTAAGCGGTACCGTTAACAATTTTGGATACATAAATACCACTTAGCTACTAGGCCATCCGGCGCCCGGCCCTCTGTCTGTGTCCATAGGCTTGGGGAGAGATCGCGCTCTACCGCGGAATGGTCTTTAGCTAATTAACAGTTGGGTCCACTAAACCCCTAGCGGAGCTCTGAACTGCCCCTACGACCACCTTCCAAAGGAGTATCAGTGGTTGGCGGATGAGCCCGAGGCCATTCATCTCGGTATGTTGCACGCCGTACCTGCCCCCCGACTGAAATCCTCTACTCAGCCCCCTCTTGGTTGGTCAGAGCACTTCCTACGCCCCTAGCAGACTTACAGGGCCTTCTCCGGGGCACTTTCGCAAACAACTCGACCCGTCATTGAAAAGGGGTCCTCTCCGGGTATTCCCAGCATGCGGACAATTATTACCACTAATAATTCAACCCAGACTAGACACGAGAGAAAACATACTGTGAGGCTACCTGGTCGTCCTAGTGCTACATAATTTTCATGGCACTTTTGGGTTTTCCAGCCAGAACGCCAGAGTACTAGTGGGTGTGCAGGGTGCACCTTGTTACGTGGTATACCCACGGGAAATTGGAGGGGGGGGGACATCCATAGAACCAGAAGGTTCGGTCGCACATCCACGTTCCCCGACCGTGTCGCCAGGTTCGTCCAGCTCGATTATAAGGGTCTCTTCACTTTGAAACCCAGACTTTTGGGCCTCAATGGCCTAAGAGCTAAGTAGTCTAATACACCGCCCAGTGATTTTTCCAAGGTGCCTTCTTTGGGAGAATACATCAAGGCAGCTACCACTTTCCCAGCCCGAAGAGGCCTGGATGCATAGAGCACGCTCGCCAGAGCCTACATTGGTTCTAAGGTCCAGAGGCACAAAGAGGAGGATACATATTGACTTGGAAGAGAGGGGTTTAGTGCAATAAGGGTCACAGAAGAATAAAGCTAGCACCCGAGGCTGAGGCCACACATCTCAATACAGTGCGGACCGATACTCATGAACTCCAGAGCAACGTCATCTTCCCTGATATAGTGATGCACGAGCTACCTCCCTCAGGTACCAGAGCTAGGCACAGCTCTTGACACCTCAAACAGTTGTATGCCGATCAACTGCTCTATGGGCCAAAGGCTGAGGCAGGATCACTCCTTAACCGCCTCGTAAGGTTTTCTCGATTATTCTTCTAGAAGCCGATCACAGTCGTGTTCTACCTCTCAACACGTGCAATTGACATGATAGTTGGAGGCTTCCCCGCTGAATTTTGAGAGATGAAATCAGCTTATCTATTATAAGATTTGTTGTCATGTGTATGGCACAGTGCAATGATTTTTTTTTGCTAATTGCTTACATACCAGTGTGACAGAGTTGTAGGAGATCGGTTGAGCTAGTTTTTAACTATATTTTTGGTTATATTAGACCTTAGAGGTGTGTTGTACAAACAGTTGGCCAATTGCAGAAGTCAAGTGAGTGAGTGAGAGATTTTCGGTCAGCGCTTAACGCCGAGATTTTTAGCGCTGGTAAGGGATAATATGGTGTGAGTATGGAACAGCGCCGGAATGAATGGGCGGGGGAAACGGGATATCCCCGAGAAAACCCGCCGACCAGCGGCATTGCAGAAGCAGAAGAGTGGTGAAATATCTACGTGAGTGTGTTTGTTTTCTTGTCACGTTGCACATCCTAAGCTGAATGTTTTCCCTTTAGAGACTGATTGTACAGGCTGTTTCTTAAATACACGGTATACTACATAGACATACTTCACAGACGTGTTTTACGCACGATAAAATAAGACGATGAAAACACACACGCACATATTGTCACCTAAACTACATCCGAAGGGCGTTATGCCTTTTTGAAGCATAGCCGGCTATGTGTACAATTTGCAGAGCGTATGTACAAAATACCTGCAACTCTCTGGTAAACTGTTAAATGGACAGAGTTCTACAGGCTGTGTAAAGAACTGGTTCGCGTACGGCACCTGTATCCACCCACGCTAACTTCACACAATTAGTCCCTCTCCTAACACACCAATGTGATATTGCAGGGCCTTGTGTTAGCACTGTCTGCTGCACCGACGTCCGCCCGTTTCAGGTGCCTGCACGTTGCCTACATATTAGGTCACGGTATTTTCTGCTTGTGTACCGTCAGTGTTTATTCCGCGACAATGGTTGTGGTCTGGGCTAGGATGATACAGATCTTATAGCTTATTTTTACGTATAACTTATTAATGTGCCATATAAATGCTGATGAATTACCAGTTCATACATTTCTTTTTCGTAGTATAAGGGCTGTAGCTCCTAATTGATCTGAAATATATTTCTTGTTGTGTTGAACATCACCGACCTAACCCGTAGAACTGAGTCAATTTAATTGTTCAGCAGTCTTGCGGCCATTTACAGTTAATTACATACGGTTTGCAAATTGTGCACATGGTCGGGTATAATTCAAACTGGCATAACGCCCTTGGAGGATATACTTTACGTCATAAGTCGTGTATGTATATACATAGATGTGTGTGTGTGTGTTGATGTGTATGTATGTTATCGTCTTAATTTTTCAAAGGGGATTCGCCGGCGGAATATATCCACTTATTTAGGAAGTTAAGAAACATCCTGTATATTGTAGCAAATAACAAGTAGAATAGTTCGCTCTGAAAAAAAACACGTGGTCAACCGTTTCTAAATAGTAAATCAAATGTTTTGAATTCACTGATGAATTATTTCCTATATTTATTTATTGCATGTATATATTCTCAAGAAATGTCCATAGTGCTACAATTTTCTCTTGAGACATAGCGCGCTCAGTAGTGAAACAACATCTAGCATCGATAAAACTGTTCATGAGTGACAGGTAAAGGTTCTCAGCTTCGTTACCTAAAGAGATTGCTTGCATTATTTTCTACTCGTTATAGGTATCTTTGCATACTTTTTTTGCACATAGGTGGTGAGTCTCGACTCCCACCAAGGCAATCCCGTGTTCGATTTAGCCCCAAATTTACGTATTTGAGAAACGTGATGAACATTGCCGTTGGACAGCGAGCTTTCTCAGAGCCCTCCCATTTCCCACGCCTTTTGCATTCCATCTATCCTCTGTCGTAGCACACCATTTCATGTTAATCTTCAGGGTTTTGCCAACGCCTACGGACGCTTGATCAGAAAAGTTTGCTCTTCAGGTGTAATGCCCTGTCTTATCTTCTCCTGCCTTTGGGAACCCTCCCAATACGCTATTAAACGATTTACTCATCTGATTTATTAGATCCATGAAACATGGACTGGACACAAATATTTGGCGTTCTGGTTTCCGATACGAGACCGAAGTTACATAATTTGGCCCCAGCTGAAGCTCAAAATGCATAAAATTAATTGGGCGGCCGTCCACAGTGTACATCCAGTGATTTCTAATGAAAAGAATTACACAACATTTTATTTCAAAGCCTTAGGTGCATATATGCAGCTCTACTTCAATGTCAGTGGTTGGCTGCATTTAACCCTCGACGTCTAGGGTTCTACCCGCAAATCACAGACGTGTGGTGTCGCAGTAACCGTATTATTATTGGCACGGTCAAATGAGTCACGCCTGTGTGCAAATACACAAAAATCTGAAGTGTTTTTTTTTTCGTAAAAGTCGTCAATCGTTAAAATTGTCAATTACTAAATCACCTTTCAGCAGTCGTGTTACGTTCCTTGTTCGTTACTTCGAAGAATATTCGGAAGACACAATTTGTTCAGTTATTTATGACAGTATACATGATACAATATTGATAAGTTCATTTGAAGTGTTTGTACGTTTGTAAGTTACTTTTCATCAAGACGTATTTATCTCGTGAATGCTTTCACTGCAGGTTGCCAGGGAAGACTCTTCTCAAGTAACAAAAAAGAAGATCAATAACCAAATAAATGATTTTGCAGAATCCTCGTCAAAAGGAAAATTGAAGAGATCAGTGTATTTGGAGTATTTCTTCTCTGGATCAAATTACTACACATTTGGTTTTATGGTTGTGACACTGTTACTGTGTCAGATTGCATCGAGTGCAGCAGATTACTGGATGTCGTACTGGTATGTATTTTTATATTAAGAAGTTGTAAATTATGTACAGGTGTCTATCTGTACTTACTTAATTTGTGTTTTTTAAATTTCCATTAACTTTAAGCGTAAAGTTTTTTTTACTAATAAATACAACAAAGTGATTTCTGTTCCTGTTTTATTATAGCTGTCACCATTAATTAGTACTAATGTTATCTTGAACATATCAAAGATTTTATACTTAAATCTAAACTAACTGACCTACCAAGTTATGCGTTACATTACTAATGATGGTACAATGACTACACGAATATTATCCCAGGCCAAGTTACATAAACATACATATGTTAGATTGGTTGACCCGGAATGACAAATGGGCTGACCATTGTAGCAAAAAAATCTATTTGCTTGGCCCGAGAAATCGTTGTATCACATTTGCAATCAGTGTCATTGAGACAAAAGATTCTGGGCAAGGCAGAACATTTGGAAAACTAAATTACGGGTTCGAGGTTTGAGATACGGCAAATTTAAGCTGTCTGAAAATATTCTGTGAATTTCAGATGAAAAGATAAAATGAAGAAACTTAACTTGCGAGAATAAACTGCATACGTCTACTGTGTTTGTATTATGCTAAAAAATTCAAATTTCCGGTTTCACCAAAAGCATTTTTGTTTGTGATAAATGTATTTATTTTTTTATAAAAATACTTTTAATTAATTCTACTTAATATTTTCATTCTTGTATTATACATAATAGTGTGTTTGGGAAATAATAACACTAGCGATCATTAGTTATTATTGTTTTTTTCCACAGATTTGTATCTCTAACTTAGAGCTTTTCGTTTAGCAAATAGTAACAATCCAGGTCTGACATTTTAGAGAATGTACATGTGTTTATTCGTGTAAAATTTAAATTTTAGTTTTTGGTTGAGAGAGAATTAAATGTACATTTTTGTTTATAACCATCGTTTTCTAAGCAGTCTAGCCCGGCACCTGTCGTCTGAAGTTGAAGTATTGGTGATCAAAATCACCAAGGTCATCTGAACAAAATAAGTACTAATTCCATTATGCCGAGTCAATGGAAAGTAAACAAATTAATGTCTATACAGGATTTTCCGTCATTCAACCGACATATTTCGGCAGCGTGTTCCACAACTCATTGGCGACGTAAAATTAAGACGTATATGCAAGAAAAACACATAGCTGAAGTGCGTCTTTCATTAATGCGATTGACAATATTTTTGTCGAATGAGTTGCACAGGCACAATCTTCACGTAAACATGCTGTGATCATTTTACCATAGGAAGTTGCCAATGCCTGTTTGAAAGTTCATGTCTCAACTCATCGGAGACGTCGGTTAAAGCCTATTCCAACTGGTCTCATGTGTCTGGTCACTGTCTGCTGTCAACCATACTCTTCAGGCAGTCCCAGGTGGTTGAAGTTCAATAAGGAAAGGTCAGGAGGACTCGGCGGCCAAAGGACCAGTCCAAATTGTCCAGTCCAACTACGCGGATACTCAACATTCAGGAATACATAGACAGCACTGCTGAAGTGAGGAGATGCCCCATCTGAAGTCGTACTGGCACACTGGTGGCTGGCATATGTTCAGATTGGGTACATTTTGGACGGCTTTTTATAATTTGTGTTAACGGTGTCAGTACTTCAACTTTATATTTTTCTTACATGTGCGTCCATGTGTCTCTAAAACGGATCTACACAGTCTGCTTGTGTATATGAGATTTTTGTTGTCAGTGAGCTGTAGAACATGCTGCTAAAAGTATTTGGATTGAGTTGCAGACATTTCTGTGCCAACTGAGTTAACATGGATATACTCATTCTATTCCAGGGTCCAACAGGACGTAAAAGTTCATGGCTCCGACATATACAACCAGTACAGCGTACCAGCAGAAGGAAGTAACAATTCCAAACAAGACTACCTGGATGCTGAACACACCACGCCCAGATCTGAGGAATGGGCCACTGTTACGACATTTTGTATCTACGTTTACACTGGTCTTATTGCTGCTGTGATTGGGTTTACAGTGTTGAGGACAATTGCGTTCTCTGGATTTTCTATGAGCTGCTCTAGAAATATTCACGCCCAAGCCTTCAGTAGTCTTATTCGGACTCACGTTCGATTTTTCGATGTGAATCCAACAGGTAATATTTCCTGATTTTTTTTAATCCGATTCCGATAAGTAGTAAATTACAATGCCAGTAGTGTCGCATATTTAAATATAAATCAAATAGTATTCATTATTAATTAAAATTCTGTAGTGTGTTACCGAGTCTTTTCAAAGTGCTATGAACGATAAGCTAACGTGTACTGTGTCATGAGTGTGGCAATGCTCGATAAAGATATTACACTTACTTGCCAAAAAGGCGGAACTTGTGAACACGTCGGTAAAACAGTACCTAAGGGAGAAATGCATGGTGATGATGTACGCAATACTGGGAACAAGTACTACCTGCTTAAGTATAGTTGTCAATTCATTTGCCAAAAGTAAGTATTGCTTATTGCGACCGCTTCAAGCAATACTTCATTAAGTATTTCTTCAAATGAGTACCATCTAATATGTATTTACAGTCACAAAATAAGTTCTATTTTTTCTCAAGTAATCATAATTAAGTAAGCATTGCTTATTCACGGATATAAGTAGTAATTAATCATGTCTGCTCTCTTGGTGACTTAAGTAGTACTGATTTCGTGTGCAAGGTGTAGGTTATGTAAGGGATATATTCGTTCACATTGTTATTTAATTCAATGTGTTTAATACAAATTCAGAGGTATTTGTGAAAAAAAAAATTCAAAGGTGTAAAACATACCTACGGAACAAAACGAAAAAAATAAAAATTTAACAAACACAATTACGAAAACATTACCTATTTATTAACTTATAAAAAAATAATTCCACTGTGTTTAGGTGCCTGAAAATATTTTGTATTAGAATTATATCAGTAGAAAGGTGTTTCATTTGTAAATTTCGATTTAAAAAGAACTCATCATTACGTTACGTTTATAATGAAAATTTTTATCTCCACCTATAAGTTTAAAATGTAGGCCTAATGAATACTATTTTATACCCAGTAATGCACCTAACTGCAAAATTTTCGTAATTATTTAGTTATTTAGCAAAAATGTAAATGAAGAAGTCATGTTTTACATTGTACACAAAATACTGTGCCCACTATTTCTTTTATGGCAATTACCACAAAAAACATTCTTCAAGCCCAATTGTTACAATCCTAACTACAGTATTTATAATAAAAGAGCAGTACCATTTTAGACAATAACAACCCTGCTGTTATGAGCTTACTGCAGTAAACGAAAAACATTAACCTGTAACAAAAAAATCTGCTAAGCTCATTGTGAGCATAGTAGTAATTAATATTTTGGAAGCTCGTCAGATTTTAATCTGACAGGAAGACAACCATAACATCCCAACATTGAAATTTTTATTACACTACCACTTTATTCCCAGAAATAAAATGCATTTGGCCAAAGCCAGGTTTACAATATGAGGTTATGCTGTCAGTTGGTAAGCAAAGCAGGTTCGGCATTAATTAGTGGCATTTATAAACTTTATTTCAACGTAAGTTATGTTCTTACGCTGAATATCAACTAAAACATCATTAAGTAAATTATTTTTATCGGCAAGTATGCACGTTTATACTTCGTGACAGAAACCAGCGGCCTCAGACACGTGGTAAGATCGAGCTGGACTGACGTTGGAGAATTGGGTTAGCCGCATTATCTCCCAGGGCCGCTAATTTCTGTCACGGATAGTACATGTAAAATTTTTTTTTCAGCTAGGCGAGTTATGTGAATATAATTTTTTATTTCACAGTTATCAAACATCACAAGTTAAAAAATATATATATGAACACATTAACGAACACGTTTTTGACATCCCTATTATTATTTATTTCAAACATGTATTAAAATAAAAATAAATTATTTAAATAGTGAAACTGACAATTATGTATAACCACATATTTAATTAAACCGGATAACAACTGTATATGAAATACAAGTTTAGCTGTGTCATGTTGGTACACCTATTGTAGCGATTCTTAAGTACTACTTGGCGTATGCAAGCAGTGATTGTTTAAGAATTCCTTCTTTAAGTAGAGGTTTATGAATACTTTGCTGAAATATGTAACGCTTAATGAATATGCAATATTTTATGAAGTACTACTTATATGCCAAACAAGCATTTGACTATGAATTTCATCCTTAGTGTCCTCTGTTGTCTAGATTAACTGTCTTTTAAATTTTTCTGTCCAATTCAGCGGCAGTTAAAACACATTCCGTACACTGAAAACACTATGTTCGTATGGATACTTTAAGGGGATTGTTGAACTAATGTCAACAAAAATTTCCCACTGATATAATTACTAACTTTTTAGATATCATTTGATAGTATTACATACATTCTATTACAAATTAGTGTCTAACGCCCTGTAAATGTGTTAGATAGTATTTGTCCTTTCACCCCTGCCTTTTTAAAAATATATAATGTTATATTTGTTGTCTTCGAGCAAATGTCAGAGAAAAAACTTCCCCTATTATACAGTAGGTTACTTAACAACACCGACGAACTTCGGCAGGCGATTCCTTATGAAAAAAAAATAGCAGAATTTATATTTTGCATTTTTCGACTAAATTTAATATTTAGGTAGTAATGAGTCTTTCAATATCAAAATTTATAATAGTATTTCCCCAAAGTATCGGAAATAATTTGACATAAAAAATTATATTTTCAGCATTGCTTAATGCTGTTGGGACCTTCAAATCATCAGCAAATACGTGATACCTTCCACACTTATGGAAATAATAGCGATGGCTACCCTCTATTTGCATACAACATTTTTACCGTCAGGATTTTCAAACATTTGAAGATGGTTTGTTGAGGAATGAATCCTATGCAAGAAAAAGGTCCTCTTGGTGCAACTGTCTAGGACATACCGTTAATGCTCAAAACACACTTGAATAATTCGCACAGACACACAGAACCTAGAACATAGGCAATCCAGCGAACATCCATGTGAACTATTCAGCGCACAGACAATGGTAGACATTCACTCTAAATCAACAAGTACAATAATGTTAAAGTCGCAGATCAGTTTGTTGCTAGTATTCAGTTGTGAACGAAAATGGTAGGTCCGAGGCAGCTGAAACATGTGTAAATGGTACTGTGTTCGTCATGCTGACAAGTTCACAGAACTTCCCTTTTTATTGCTCACAGTAGATAAAACACACGGTGAGAACTGATCTGAAGCCATACTGTTTACCTATCATCTTGGATGGACTGTTTCAAAATAACAACTATAATAAAGGCAGATGTGCGTGACACTCGATGAGTTGATTTAGCTGCATGGAATGATCGTTATGCTTATCGTTAAGAGGGCATGGTAGATAAATAAGCGTTGCATTCTTAACCTGAGATCTACACTTTTTGAAAGACAATATAGAAAAACTACAAAACAACAATCCTTGAGAATGATCCTTGCCAGTTTTACGAGCAAACATTAACCCAAAATGATACATTTGTTAAGCATGATCACTTGCGCCGCAATTAAATGTAAGAGATTTCGGCGTCAGAGATTGTTCTTCAGAAATACGTTAATCTAGAAAAATTTTTGCTCAGAAAGTTGGCAAAAACTACTGTCGTTGATTGCTGTTTTCGATTTTTGCAAATTGGTTCCGAGAAATCTAAAATTCTGAACTGATGTTTTTAGCGCTGAATTATACACCATGCACTCTTAAGCAGGTTGTTTAACAAAAGTATACTCAATGATATATCTTAGTGTGGCAAGTTCCACGTGAATATATTCTGCATTTCAGGTAGGATGATGAACCGCTTTTCTAAAGACACTGGAACCATAGACGAGCAGCTTCCCAGAACAATGTTCGACTTGTTACAGGTGAGTAGGCGCAACTTATAACTAATCTGAATTTGTATGGATATGCCGGATGTTCGGAAACTGCGTGTCCTAAATCCACAGGTGTTTTCTTAGGGGCAGTAATTGTAATGCGATAGCTGTTCGCACAGTAATCTCAGGAAATGTGTTGCTGTATTATTTATCTGTGCTCAGAGCTGTGTGGTAGAGCGCCTGGATAGTAATGCAATGCGACCATGCGTGTAGCAGAGGTTGCATGCAGTAAGTAGGCGCACAATAGAGTATTTCTTGTCACTATGTCGAAAGCAACATGATTTACACCACGCTGTTGAAATGAAAGAAATAACGAAATCCTGGTTTACGTGCCTGCTTTCATAACGGCAGCACTAACGCCAACATTCTTGATAAATTTAAAACAATTAAAAGATAGTCAGTTGTAAGTTTTCGTCGAGCAGCTTAGAGATTACATAATGTTTTGATTTCGAAGTTTCTCTGTAAGAGGATGAAGTGGTTCAACTTAGATATTATTGTAGAACTGATACCTCTGTCGTTAAATTGTTTGTTTATATTTGTGTATTAGTACTTCAGTTACGACTTGTAGCTAGATACATTTTTCGTAATAGTATCGCTTTTGATGTACCAGCATGTGGTTTGAAGATTGGAATCAAACATTTTAGTCTTATTTTACACAGGAATTTGACAGAGGCTTCGTTGGAAGGGATTAATTCTGACTTATCTCAGTATATTGTAGTCTTTTCAGTTCTTTATTGGGTTAATGTTTACTAAGGTTTATATACGAAACTTAATTTTCAACTAAAAAATTACATAATAAAAATAAACATGGTTGTTCACCTATTATTCTATTAAATGTAATTACTATGCTACATATTTACTAACGTAATATATTTTGATGAGATACGGAGTTCGCATACTTCAGAAAGTAAATATTTTCTGGATTCAAGTAATTACATTGTCAGCCAAAACGTTTTCAGTATTTTCTTAATATGTTTGTCTGATAAAAAGAGTCGATAAAAATTACGTTGAATTAACTGATTGAAGACTCTATTACGTGAAGTAATTGATACTAAATATTCTATATTGCAACTGTTATATTTGTACATGTCAATAAATGATTCAAAATGCCCGCACTTATGTCGTTAGTTGGTACACGCTTGGTAGAGGCGCTTCGAACAGTATTCGCTAGTCCAACATGGGCGTTTCCGTTCTAAATCTCTCCTTGTTCTGTGTTAAACACAACGAGCTACAAATAAATTTAACGCTCAAACATCTGGAAGTGATTCATCATGATAAACAAGTAGAAAATAAATGGGCCATTTTCTAGCGAAGTGAATATTAAGGGCGTTCAAGGGGTTGAAAGTATGTTCAGTATATTTTTCATATCCGCGTTGTTTTATTAATTGCTGGCGTGAGGAATATGTAAAAATATTTTATAATATTAATATAGTTAATTATAAGAATTAAATTTTTATATAATTGCAGTGCAAATTTTTAAAATGTGACGTAATACGCACATTGATTAGTATTTTAATGAGTATAAAAGACACCAGTACATGACAAAGAAAATTTCACAGAAATTTGCTAAGGAGTGCATATACCTGTACTTTAAACTTTAAAGTAGAATTCAAAGTAAAGGTAGACAAACATGTAACACTGATTGAAGGCGAACAAATAGTCTTATCTCAGATACATGTCTTAATAGAGATACTACGACTTCAAAAATCTCTTAAGCCCATGTGTACTATTGTGACTAATTATATTTTAGAAACTTGCATTCCCCAATATTTTATGGTAAAATTATTATAATAATGATTAAATACTATACAGAAATAATTTTCCAATTTTTTTCATGTTTTTTCCTTTGGTGTGAAGTCGTATAACCACGGAACGTTTCATATATACAGCCTTAAGGAGGGAAGTATGATACTTTGAAAATATAGTTCAGAAATAGTATTTGGGCAAAATATCGGAAGAAGCACATAATTTTAATTATTGTTCTGTTGGACAATGTTAATTGTTGTAGAGATATTTATGTAAAGAATGATACTTTAAACAAATCCCAGTCGTAAACAGGGTAGTTGGCCACGAACTTCTAATGTACAAGTGTTTTGCCACAAGGTTTCGTGATCATTCCAAGTTGTGTTTTTAAGCAGTACATTCTAAGTAAAAATAAAGGCTCTTTAGTTGTGTGTGCCTGTGATGCACTATTAACAAGAAAATGCATGCAAATATTTATGTGACAGTAAGACGATACCTAGTATGTAAAGCCCAGTTTACACCGAAAAAATAACAGTAACAATGTTAATTACAAAATGTTACCCATAAAAATGTTATTAACAAATTCTAATCTCTGGTACACAATTTTATAACAGTGATGATAGAAAATGTGTAATTAACTTTGCTGAAAATACCAATGTTATAAACCACGTTGTAAGAATTATGAACGCAAGTTAATAGCAGTGTTGATTACAAACATGCCTACAACGTTGCTGAACATTGCTAGTAACAATTGTTACCAACATCGTTTGATCTCGACCGTCCTAGAATTGGGCCGGAAAAATAATGTTACCAACGGTGTAGGTGACAAAGATATTAACATGTTTCTAAAATTCATAACTTTAGTTGCTAGCAAAAGTTTTTCAACAAAATGGTGGTAACGAGTGTTATTAACATTTTTATAAATGATTGAGTGAGAGATTTTGGTCAGCGTTTAACATCGAGGTCTTTAGCGCTGGGTGACATGAGATGAGTATGGAGCTGTGCCGGAATAAAAGGGTGGGGGATACGGGAGATCCCCGAGAAAACCCGCCGACCAACGGCATCGTTCGGCACGATTCCTACATACGAAAAACCGGGGCCCGACCCCGCCAGGCATGGAACCCGGATCGTCTTGGTGGGAGGCGAATGGTCTGACCATTCGGCCACCGTGACCTCCTTTTTTATAAATATTAACGAAGTTAATATAATGTTGGCAACAATATTGATAACATGGCGTCAAAAATTTTCAAGAGTTTTTTTTATCATATAATAACATTGTTGAAAACACTTGTTAGCAATGTTATCGTTGGTGTAAACTAGGCTTAGGAGGCCTTGTCAGTGTTTCAGGCGCATGTATGCAACCCGCTTTAATATTTATAAATCAAGGCTAATTTTACGTTGGCTATAGCAATAAAAGTATTACACTTATCAATGTTATCTTTGCATTTTATCACAGACACAGTCGTTCTTATTTTTTCTGCGTTCTGCAAAATCAAGTACAACAAACGGTTATATTATCAACGTGATACGAGAAAAAAAGTTTTGTAAACATTTGTAGCAACCATTTTTATACTTGACTTCGGCAAACACAGCATAAATAAGAACGCCTGTGTGTTTGATAAAGCGCAAAAATGACGTCGATAAGTGCAATACTCTTACTGCTATAGCCAAAGCAAAATTAGCCTTGATTTGTATTGGGTTTATGCAGGTTTCATACATGCGCCTGAAACACACGGCTTCATAAGAAAACCCTGTTACTTTCTCCAAGGAACTGGATTGTGCATTTACCATGCTCTCAGGTAAATTAATCCTCCTGTGTAACATTTATTTAAAAGCCTGTTGTAAAATCCAGTCAATAAAATAAAAAAAATGTAGTGGAGAACCGGTAAATTTTTATGAATAAGCACAATACATTTAATGCGATATGAAAGAAAAACGTTGGTTTAGAAAAAAGATTTTATCGCCGAATTCTGGAAACAAAATATAGTTATATTACGATTCTGATACCATTTAATGTTGTTTTAGTAATCTGTAATCTGATGGTAGTCATATGTTAATCTCTTATATTTAAAAACTTAATAGTTGGTAACTTTTGCGGTCATTTTACGTACGTCTGAGGTTTGTCGTTAACCAGTGTGACCTACTGAGTGATTACATTATATTATGGCAAGATTCTGGGACCTGCAGTGGCGAGGTGCACAGCCTTTTATAAAGTCCTGTTGTAATCTAGTTGCAATACACTTTGTGGGTGTTTACATGGATAAGGCCTGCAGCAGTATCCTACTTGGAAATTATGTAAACACTTTGGTAATAATGACTCATTGTGGAAGGATTCTCACTAAGAAAGTTTTGCAGTGCTGTCCAAATCACTAATTTGACTGTGAACGAAGACTTGAAAAAGTATACCGGGAGTAGCTACCATATCTTAAAAGGAAAATACTTGAATATCTATGAGAGGTAGAAATTTTTTTCATCCGCTTGTATGTATTGTTTGTCTTTAATGATATCTTTACGTATAGAGTAATTTCTTCTTTTTTTCACAGTACATACCCCACATTCTGGGAGCTCTGGCAGTCACAGCCATAGTGAACTATTGGTTCCTGATAATAATAGCCGGGTTGGTGGTTGTGTTCTTTGTGCTGAGGAAAGTGTACTTGAAAACATCCGAGAATATCAAGAGACTGGAAGGAATAAGTATGTTTATGCATTAAGTATTAATTTTATACTTTAAAGATCAACTACATTCTATTACAATCGTACATTGTTAACTTTCCTCCGCACATAAGAGCTGCTGCTTTTCTCGGGTATTTAGTTGTGAAGAGAGACATGCAAGTCATTCAAGTCTACGTGAAGTTCACGTTCAAATTGTCATCACGGTGATACTAATTACACGAATTAAAAAACACACGAGATCCCTAGAGAGTTCAATTTTTTTTGTAATTACATAATACACCTTTATTGTTAGCTGGCGAATGAGATATGACTTAAGTAACGTACTTTTAAACACTGTAGAAATAGTTATTGTCTGTGTAACTTTGGTGCTAGATATGAACATATTTGAAAACGAATCTTCTAGTAAGTTTTTCCTTGCAATATAAAGTTTATTTTGGTACACATATACACGCCTATGTGTGATGTACGTTGGCATTGCGATGGGGGAAAAGCAGTGCTAGCTGAACATTTGAACCTGGAACTTCATGGTCCCGAGGAAACGACCTTTGCTACGCATGTCACCCACATCCAATATTTATGGACGCACACATAGAGTGCGGGGACATGACCACCAAAGCAAGCTACAGTTGAGACTAACAAACACAAGGGCAAGAAATCAGTCATGCTGTATAGACGCCTTAGGATTGGCGGATATTGCTGTTTGCTAAATATTGTCGGGCCTGTGCAACCCACTTATTTTTGTTAGGATTTTCCTCATTTATACTAATACGCGAAACGCTCTTTGATTTCTTCTGTCAGTTCACCGTTTTGCCACCCCTTTGCAGCTATTACTTAAGTATTAAATTTGAACAGTTTGTTGATATCATGCCAATCGCGTAAGATATACTACCATAATAAAGTTTATAATTTAACTTCGAGAGGGACAACTGGATACAATTTTGTTTGTTGTTGAACTATGAGTTCACGTTTATGCTTATAACTTTATTACTGCAGATTCTTGATATCTTTGTTTTCGAAAAATAATATTTTATTAGTAATAAGTGGGCAGGTAATTAAAATAATTACTGTAAACAAATGGTATCTATTAAATTGTTTTGTTAATAATTTTCGTAGCTTCCAGTATTCCCACTAATTCACACAGTTGTGTGATTAAATGCTGTTAGGCTATGTGAAAAATAGTTAGTTTATATTTAAAACAGCAAAATGTTTGGAAATGTATTTAGGTACAATAACAGGTAATTAAATCCACGTGGAAAGAACGTAGATCTAACGTATGCAAAAAAAAAAAACAGAAAAGGAACATAATTTGTTTAGTAGTTACCATTCGCCCTTTTTGAAAAAAAAAAAATGTCTTTCGTATTACAAGAGATCTGTTTTATTGAATAAATTTAGTAGAATGCAGGATCATATATTATAATATGTGCATTTAATAACACCGTGTAACAACTGGCAAATTTTTACATTAACCATTATAAAGTAATAAAATAAAATGTTACTTAATTATAAGTATTTAGAGTTAAGTGAGTAATGAAGTCAGCTAAATATGAAATACGTGACAAAGTTAAAATCAAACTGTACTAAATTTCCGGAACAGGACTCGACCTAAATTTCCATCTCAAGATGAACCAAAAATTCAATTTAATGGCTGGCATAGTATGGTGTATAAATTGGCCTTGACGTTTTTTCTTTTCTGTTTCATAGAAATTGCTCTTTCAGTGAATGAAAGACAGCTGTAGTTCATAACAGGCCCGAATCACATGAATCGAAACATTTTACTTAGTGCTACTGAAGCCCCAATGTAATGCATGGGCCTCCCGACAATATTCACGTGCCGTCTAATGTTTACTCTTGCTGCTTAATGTCACTTCACAATTGTAAAAGAAGTTGTGATGAAGAGATAAAAGATACCCAGATAGGGCTTGTGAGGTATGGAACTCGTGTCAAAGGTCCGAATTTCCTTACCTTTAAATTTCCATTTTACTATTTAAACGATACCAAGCTATTGAAGTGTGTTATAAGTATAACGTGTAGTGAACATATAGACAATTCCTACATATACCAGTCCGATGTTAATTCAGTATAGTAATATATAATTTTTTTGTTGTAGCCAAAAGTCCAGTTTTTATTCATCTGAATTCAACACTACAAGGTTTGTCATCAGTTCGAACATACAATGCACAGGCTGTCTTAACAGAAGAATTCGACAATCTCCAGGTAAAGTAAGTGATAAAAATATAAAGTAAAGAATAATGAAGTTCGTTGTTTTTTTTCTTGAATTTATTCTATTCAATTAACTGCAGACCGTGTTTGGTTAATACGTAGTTTGGAAGGTGCCTGGCATCTTTAGCACACCGATCTAAGAAAGCAATTTGCAGTTATATTTTGAATGTAAGTGCTGCTGTGAACGCCAACATTATACTTCTCCATGTTTTTTTGCAGGATCGCTACTCGTCAACTTGCTACATGTTCAACACCACTTGCTATGCTTATATTTTCTACGTAGATCTGCTGTTGACCCTGTTCAGCGTAGCTGTCACTTTCACATTACTGCTTGTACCAAGCTCAAATGGTTTGTTCTAAGCTCGCGATAAACATTTACTCATTACATCAGTGTTTATGTTTAGATTTCTTAATGATGTTATTGTTTATTACAAATATATTTTTTTCAACAGTTCATAAAAAAGATGGATGTTCTGTTTTTAAAAAAGAAAGAACATTTAGACCTGAATTAGGCTCTATTTCACAGAATAGATCTGATGTTCTAGTTTGCAAGATAGTCATACTTAAAGTTAAACAATAAAGATAAATTAGTCAAAGATAACTACATTTTCTAGTACACGTGTGTTTGCTTAAACTAATCTCTTATACTATTATCGTGCTCGTATGCTAATATACACATTATAGATTCCCAACGTTATCAATATACATGAATATACATGTACAAACAGGGCGCTCGCCTCCCACCAAGGCGATCCGGTTTCGATTCCCTGCGTGATCAACCCGAATTTTCACGTGTCAGAATCGTGCCGAGCGATGCCGGTGTACGGATTGTTTTCTCGAACATCTCCTGTTTCCCTTACCTCTTAATTTCATTCCGGCGCTTATCCATACTTCCATACTCACCTCATATCAACACTTTGCAGCGCTGCTCCATACTTCTATACTCACATATCAACACTCTGCAGCGCTGCTCCATACTCACCTCATACCAACACTCAACAACGCTGCTCCATACTTCCATACTCACCTCATATTAACACTCAACAGCGCTGATTCATACTTCCATACTCACCTCATATCAACACTCTGCAGCGCTTCTCCATACTTCCATAGTCACCTCATAACACTCAACAGCGCTGCAAACCTAGCTGGTATGCAATGACAAACTTCACATCAGTCGCTCTTGCATTCCGTTACTTCATGTAGTAGATGTTTATGCTCTTTTCTATTTTCATATTTTTATATTTACTGAGTATTCTATGGTGCCATCATAGGCAATAAGACAGTTAAGATAGTATTGCCTTTCAGAGAAATTTTGTTATATTTATTTTTGTATACAAAACAATTTCTGCCTCCGAGGTTTAATACAAGATGGTTTTTCCAACCGTCAGACCGTTATTCGGAGGTGTAATTGGACGTGTTCGAGACAAGTTGAGCCGCGCAGCGAGCGAGTGCGGAGGACTGGACTGAGGGTGTCCCTGAATAATGTGCAAAGATCTTCGTCACGATTTTTAGTGGTATGCAGAGATGAGTAAAATTATAGTGAAAAGGAGTGAAATGTATATCCGAAGAAACGTCGATAGAGCTCGAACCCGACGACCTATCATCGTGATTTTTACTTTAATAAGACACACATAAAAACGTTTACTAGCAATTTTAAGGATTTTTCAAAATGCAACATTTAAGGGGGTGAAAAACCTTAAATGTGTTTCCGATTTACTATCGATATCTATCGAATCCTTCGGGATAGAGAGTTAGTATTCACTTCAAAATGTTGCTTACGTAAATACCCAAAAAAAAAAAAAAAAAACACTTTTAGGACTTTTTTTAAATTCCACTCCCAAGCAGGAAAAAGGTGCAAAACGTGTTTTTATGAATTGTCTATATCATTGAAACACAGTTGAGTATCGTCGTGATTTTTATTTCAATTGGTTACGTATACAAATGTCTATGATGGGACTCCAAGACGTTCCGAAATTCTTTAATTAAGGGGATGAAAATACATGAAATGTGTTTTCGATTATTCTTCCATATCTATCGAATCAATCAAGATATATAAGTGCTCTTTCTTTAGATTGATGCTTTTGTAAATATCCCAAATACCATTAAATTTAAATTTTCCAATTTGGCCCAAAAGAGGTAAAAAAAAAAAGGCAAATTGTGTTTTCGATTTACCATCGTTATATATTGATCCCGTTGATTTTTATATAGCGACGTGATTTTTGTTTAAGATTGGTGCTTACTCAAATACATAAAAAGTAATTTTAGGAATTTTCATAATTCCCCACCTAAGGAGGTGAAAAAGGGCGAAAAGTGATGAAATGTGTTTTTAATTACCTATCGATATATCTTGAACCCAACGGGCAATTGTCGTGTTTTTCACGTCCAAGAGACACCAGTTAAGCAGTCTAAAATTTGATACAAGGATATTTCAAAATTCAATCTCTTAGGAGGTGAAAATACCTGTAATGTGTTTTAGATAAATACTCGATATCTATCGAACCCGTCGAGATATTGAGGTGTTGTTCGCGTTAGATTGATGCTTACATAAGTATTTTAAAACAATTATATGTAAAAGTTATTTTTATTTTATGAGATAACTTGATTACTAAGAATAAAACAAAGTTTGTTAACTTTCAAGGCAGACGATCCGAAAAGCAAGTACGACCAGCGAGAAATAAATTATACGGGAGTTTAACGCTACAGTAACATATCGAGACGTGGTATTGTACAGTCTCTATGAGCCCAGGACATGAATATTTTATATTTTTAACTAGCAGTCCCCCGCGGCTTTGCTCGCGAGTATTATTCGACAGACACCTAAGGTAAGAGGTTAATAGAATGAGAAACATTTGTTTACCCTGTGCACAACCATTGGTGACGGTGCCCTCAATTATATATTTTCGAAATATTCACTTTAAATTTATTGACATAACAAAGTTTCAAAGGGTAAAGATTTCGCAGAAACGTATTTGGTGCCCCAAACCTGAGATTAGTGAGATGATATATCGTCGGTTTACTGCCAAAAAAAGACAAAGTCAAAATGAGATAACATTATAAAAAATGCTAGGAATATGTATATGTTGTTCACGAACAATTGCCCAAGTTTAAATAAAGTCTATTCGTCGTTTCGTACTGTTGTGTCATAGTATAGTAACATACGAAATTTTTGTTAATATCTACAATTTAATACTATTTTTAAACGAAATTGCATTTATGACTTAATCACTTTTGGCAGTATATTGACGATATGTCAGCTGATATCGTAGAGGAACCTAAGTGGAAAGCGAACTGCAATTTTACCCCTTTTAAAGACTACATATAAATTGCACTAATTCGATCTGCCTTGTAGCTTTTGTGTGTCAGAATTGAACGTTCGCACAAAGATTTTAACGGAATTCGAGCCCAGAACCTCCCGGAATTTAGACCTGAGTAACAAACAACTACGTTACGTAAGGTCGAAATACTTCCGTGAAAATAAAATTTTATTAAAAAATAAATAAAATATCTGTGTCCTGGGCTCATAGAGGTTGTACAACACCACGTCTCGATAGGTTACTGTAGAGCACGGTCGTAGAAGAACAGGTCTGGACACTCGCCTGGATATTTGACCCCCTTGTTGTTTGGCTGTAGTTCACCAAGTTACCGAGAATATTGTGTTTTATTGGCGCTGATGTTACGGCGGTCGGACTAAACTCCGCCCACTTCCTTTCCGTTAAGATAAACAATTTATCAAAACGTATTTTTTATCAATATATGAAACACTCCTTTTGCTCACAATTTAAAATCATGGCTCCAGAAATATTTATTTACTTTATAAATTTAACAAAGGAAAAAAGTGGACGGAATTTGAGTCCGACCGCCCGGAAAACAGCGCCAAAAAGTACGACATTCTCGGTAACTTGACGAACTACAGCCAAACAACAAGGGGGTCAAGCAAAATACATTGTTAGATAGGCGAGTGTCCAGACCTGTACTTCTACGACCGTGCTGTAGAGTGAAACTCCTGTATAGGTTGTTTCTCGCTGCTCGTTCCTGCTTTTCGGATCGTCAGCCTTGATTATTGACCAACTAAGTTTTACTCTTAATAATCACGTTTCTTATAAAGAAAAAAATTACATACATATTTTTTTAAATATTTACGTAAGCATCACTCTGACGCGAACAACACCTCAATATCGTTACTGGTTAGATAGATATCGTGGGTTGATGGAAAACCAATTTTGTGATTATTCACCCTTTTGGGTGTCGAATTTCGAAATATTTTAAAATTACATCTTAGACATTTGTATAAGTATCCAACTGAAGAGTAAATCACATCGCTAGCCAGTTCAGTCGAATCAAAATCAATCATTCATAAAAAAAAAAAAAAAAAAAATCACCTTTGCGCACAGTATTGAGAAATCGAATTTCGAAAAATCTGAAAACCGGTTTGTGATAATTTCTGTACTCATCATTCTGAAGCAAAAATTAATTTTATATCTCGACGGGTTCGATAGATATCGAGGATTTATCTAAAACACATTCAAGGTCTTTTCACCACTTAAGAGAGTAAATTTCGAGAAACCCTTGAATCACGTTTAAGAATACTTTATTGGTATCTCGTGGATGTAAAAACACAACATTAGCCCGCTGGGTTTAAGATATATCGACGATTAATTGAAAACGCTTTTCACCACATTTCACCCCTTTTCACGTTTTTAGGTGGCGAATTTTAAAAATTCCTGAAATTACTTTTTAGGTATTTGAGTAAGCATCAATCCTAAACAAAAATCACGTCGCTATATAAAAAACTATGGGATCGATATATATCGAATGTGAGTCGAAAACTCATATTACCCCTTTTTTAACCAGTTTAGGGCCGAATTCAGAAAATATATTTTAAATGGTACTTGAGATATTTACAAAAGCACCAATTTAAAGCAAAGAGCACTTCGATATCTCGATTGATTCGATAGATATGGAAGGATAATCGAAAATCCATTTCACGTATTTTCACCCCTTTAAATATAGAATTTCGAAACGTCTTTGAGTCCTGTCATAGACATTTGTAAAAGTAACCAATTAAAGTTAAAATCACGACGATAGCCAATTGTGTTTCAAAGATATAGATGATTCATTAAAAACCAATTTCGCCCTTTTTTTACTGCCTGGGGATCGAATTTCAAAAAAAACTAAAACTGCTTTTTGGGTATTTACGTAAGCAATATTTTGAAGTGAATATCAACTCTCTATCCCGAAGGGTTCGATAGATATCGATAGTTGATTGGAAACACATTTAAGGTCTTTTCGGCCCTTTAAATGTTGAACTTCGAAAAATCCTTAAATTAGCTAATATGCATTTTTACGAGTGTCCTACTAAAGTAAAAATCACGATGATTGCCCGTCGGGTTCGAGCTCTTTCGACGTTTCTTCGGAACGACATTTCACCCCTTTTCACCCTCTTAGAGATCGAATTTCGAAAAATCCCTTCCTAGTGCTCGCCTACGACCTGAAGGGAACCCCCACAAAAAATTTCACGATTCTAGGTCCAGTGGTTTAGGCTGCAGTTTGATATGTCAGTCAGTCAGTCAGTCAATCAGTCAGCTTTCATTTTTATATATAGAGATTAAATTGGTTTTCATGAATTATTTCGACGTTACGTGACGCAGTTGTTTTTAGCTCATGTTTACATTCCGGTAGGTTAAAAGCTGCGTGCGAACGTTAAATTCTGACACACAAAAACTGAAAAGCTGATCGAAAAAGTGCAATTTGCATGTAGTCGTTTAAAACGGATAAATTTTATTATGCAGTTCACTTTCCACTTAGGTCCTTTTACAACATTAGCTCACATAATATATCTCACTAATCCCAGGGTTAGGGCACCAAATTCGTTTCCGCGAAACCTTTTCCCACGAAAACTTTCTAATGGTATTAAACTTCAAGTGAATATTTTGAAAAAATGTAATTGAGGAAACCGTCACCAATGGCTATGCACAGGGTTAATCAGACGTTTTTCATTCGATTATCCTCTTGCATTTCAGAGTCAGTAACTACCCCACAACGTCAACTTTGCAGTGCTACAAATAAGGTCCAGGTGAAGTCGCTGTTGATGCACAGTTAGCTCAACTAGCAGCTTTATCATTCTAACGCTTAATGACAGAAGTATCAATCTGGTGTAAAAAGAGGTTTTTCAATTAAATTAAATATTATCAGTTATGAATAATACTCGCGAGCAAAGTCCCGGGGGACTGCTAGTTCACTATAAAATTTAAAACTGTAATTTGATATTATTACTTTCGATAACAAATGTAACAGTAGCGAGTCGCGGGGCTCTACTCTGATTGAAAAATTACTCAGTTCAGAGTAGTTTTAACTGTCTATTCCTGTTTTCTCCGCCGCGCGCCGCTAGAAGAAGGGAAGAGGTCAAACATCCCCTTGTGGGATCATTTCTTAATTAATTTGGACGAGTTGCAACAATATCCATTGGTGTATTAGAAAGTCGTGGTTAATGTAGTTCAGTGTAACCTATAATATAACCTAGCAATAAGGAATGTACAAGTTAAGACTAAAATTATAAGTTTTAAAAACCCCCCGACTCACTGAATACTAAATTTAAATTTGATCAGCCTAATAGAATAGCTCATATTCACTAAAAAAAAACTAGAAAATAGCAGATGATCTTTTAGCGGCTAAACAGACTTCCGTGAATCAAAGCTAAGAACACTCTCGATCAAGTCAGCTTTTAAACAAACGAAACTGCATCAAAATCGGTCCATTAGTTTAGGAGCTACGATGCCACAGACAGACACACAGATACACAGACAGACACGTCAGACTTATAACACTCCTCGTCGGGTGTTAAAAACATAAATTTAAACTTTATGCAATTTACTCTAGAGGTTTGGGTTTCCTCCTAAAATTTCCTGTATGCCGCCCTGCTCCCATATGTTGACTTGCACTCGTGGGCGGGAAACTTATCCCGGCGTGGAGGCTTGAGAAACTCTGTTTCATTATCCCACTTGAATTTTATTATTTGTAGTTATTTTGAAATAAGTATAAGAAAAATGTAAAATCGTTGACTATACCGTAAAGTCTATTTACTTTGTGCTTCAGTACAATAATGGCAATTTAGCTGGTAATGTATAATTAGGTCACAATTAGCCTGGCAAGTTACGAATGCACAAAAATTTTCCTGAACGATTGCGGTGTAATTATATGTTAACAGCTAAATCGCAGTGACTGTACTGTAACGGGAGGTAAACTTAATTTGCGGTATAGTCGCAGATTTAACACTTTTCTTATCAGAAGTAAAAAAAAAAAAAGGCGAAAAATATATCCAATATGGTAACCGAAACCAGGCCGTAAGAGGGCGTGGTAGATAAATAGGCGCTGAGTTCGTCATTTGAGGCATACAATTTTTGAAGGTCTATGAATAAGAAATACATAACATAAATCCTTGATAATGACATTAACCAACTTTATGAGCAAATATTTATCCAGGATTATACATTTGTTAAGCGTGATCTCTTGCGTCCCAAGCATATTAACGATATTTCGGTGTCAGAGATTCTTCTTCAGATAGGCTATACGTTATTCGTGAAAAATTATTGCTCAGAAAGTTAGCAAAAACTATTGTCTAGGATTGTTGTTTTTAATTTTGCAAATTAGCTTCGAGAAACCTAATATTCTGAACTGATAATTTTAGCGCTGAATTATATAAGTTACCATACACTCTTAAGTAGATGATGGGAGGAAAGGACAGAGTGGCAGGAGTTCTTCTGTCTGAGGAACAGAGCGAAGGAAACACATGCCACGCCATGGAGATGATGCCCTCCTACCAACCAGTTTCAACGCCACAGCTCCTGAAGCCTTGCTAATTTTAATTTACCCATTATTTACAAACATTAACAACATACATTTTTCCTTTTTAAATTTTGGTCATTTAGTTTATTTGTGGTAAATCACAAGCAATTACAAATTATGATATTTCAATGGATAAAATTTAGAGTTTTTTTTGTAACGCCAGATATTCTAATAAAATGTTATGCTGTAAATTCCTCGCCCTGGATTGGGATTTTACGCCTGATTGTAAAAAATTATTTTTGCTTCCACAGGACAAAACGGCAGCAGTGTTGGTCTCGCTATCAGCCAGTTCATCTCTATAACGCTGCGTCTTCAGCTGTTACTGCGCCATTCGTCGGAGGTGGAGAGTCAAATGATGGCCGCGGAGAAACTGCTGGAATACAAATATCTCAAAATGGAGCCAAACCTTGAAACTAACAACAGTAACTACAGCCATACTTTTGCTCAAAGCAATATATTTATTATTTATTTTCATCTCGCGCGCATCTTGTTACTTTAATAGTGGCAACACAAAGTGACACATGTTAAAAAGTTTCTGTAGTCCCTCAATGAAGTTGTCTAATCGGAATATGTAAATGAGTCCCTGGTAATCATTGAATATTCCCTTATCTAAGTTCAAAGTGCAGGTACTCCACAAGTAAATCAACAAATACACAGGTTAATAATTATTTTACAATGATTTTATTAGTCAAAACTGATCAAGAAACAAATTTAAAAAACACTCGCAAGCTTCGAGTACTCCTTAATTCCAATAAGTGTGTGCTGAACTCGAGGCCAGCAATGTGGTATCCCGTATTACCATTCTTTCAGTGTCTGCTCTTCGTACAATGTGATTAGCGCAGGCTATTGGCCGTAGAACACTGGGAAAGGTTCGTAAGTGGATGGCGCGAAGTGGTTTCTACCAAACTGTCAACAATTTACATGTCATCATCGCTGACACCAGGGTGAAAAGAGTGTCTGTCACAAGCTGTCGTCCAAGGCTTCGATCCAGCGTGCCACAGTTCTGTAAGGAACGACGTACACCTCACAAACACTTTCATGACACTCCCGTGCTGTACTGCTACGGGGACATTCAGTTATAATCCAGCCACGCTGTTCTAGTTTCGAAAACGTTCTGCGGATAGTAACCAGCAACTGGGCTGGTCTCTGCAACACCAGCGCCTAAAGGAAGGTTCGTAGGCCTACTACGGCAAATGCTGTTCTACGAAGGCTTGGGGAATTAAAACCAACATTAGTTTCCTAACCTAATAAAGCCGTCCTTAAATTCGGCGCACAGTACTTTTGTTTTGTAACTTCGAACTCCTAAACTAACTTCAGTAAACATGAACTAAACTGTCACAGATAAGAAAGAAAAGAGGGGCGATGCCTGCGCAGAGTTGTGCATAGAACAGTATATGTTATTGTTTCTAACAGGCGGCACTGCTTATACGCAGCCCACATGAGTCATTATTATGTGATATAGGCTGGGTACCACACTAAAATTTATTTCTTAACCCTGCATATATAAGACAGTGTTGCCACTATTAAAGTAACAGCCCTCGTATCATTTTAAGTAAATTAACATTAATTGTGGTAATTATTCAAAGATCTATAGACATGTTTACGTGCAGAATATGTCCAAGTTCGATGTAACCATTCAAAATAACTGTTGAAGATACTAGCAAATGAAACTACTAAAATTCTTAGAATTCCAACAGTGATTGAGAAAAAAAGGGACGAGGGGATATATTTCATCAATAGACTACCGTGAAGTGAGATTACTTTGCACTTCCATGAATAACTTCGCACCACCAGATTAATTTCGTTTCACTTACATTCCAAGATACTCTTAACAGTAAATTATTGTTTATTATTACATCTGTTAATTGAGAAGTACTCAACAATTTGAGATTATACAAACCTTACAACAAAAATACGTGGTGCAAAGTAACCCCAAAATATGGCAAAGTAACTCCACACCTTACTGTAATATTATTTGGCTAATGATAATATTCTGCTTACTTAAACTGGCCAACCATCCGCATTCCAAAATTATGGGGGTTATTCCATACTCATCAGACAACTCAAAATCACTTTTAATAGTTATGAAACATAGGTCGTGGGGTGGCGACTTTAGAATAATTTTTGGAGGGTAGCTGAGAATTTTGAGCGAGGTAGGGTGAGAATTGGGGAGGGGGGTTACGCATCGTGCTTTGGGGGACGGAGGGAATGGTCACCCTCACAATTTACATTTGTATTTTAATCATTCTTTGTATGTATTTCATTATGACAATTTTCATCGCTAGTACTCATAAAAGCGTTTAGCAACTTTTTTTTTTTTTTTTTTAAATTTTAGTTTAGTTTGCAAATACATACAGAGTTAAATAAGCTCGTTTTAAATAGCTTTTTTATTAATACAGACTACGTAACCTTTATAATAGTATCCAGAACATTCACTACCCAACCTCAATTCCACGTTGTTAAGTTAACTTTATTTTTACCAAAAATAAATAATTTTATTGTGAAATCCTTAAAATTAAAATTATTTTTTTTTCTTTCACCCATCTTAACTGCACTTCTTTTATGTTAAATTTTATTTTTCAGGTAACATAGCACCACCTGGTTGGCCCACACATGGTCGCATAAAGCTGCAAGATATGTGTGTGAAATACACAGACGTAGATGCTCCTGTTTTAAACAACATCAGTGTTACAATAAACCCTGCTGAGAAGGTGCGTCATGATAGTTATAATAGTTAAAAATGACCTCGATATATATGCGGTTGGCAGATTTACTCTCCCCTACTCACTTGTTTTATACCGATGCCAGAGCTCGTTGCGCGACATATCAGAGGGATAATATATACCGTGTGAGAAACGTTGCGGTTGCTGAAGGTGGCCGGACGTCGTTATTTAGGTACTTATCTCTACCGCAACTACACGTCTACTTCTGTCCGCCCTTACCTATCATCATTTGGTCCATTCTTCATTGATTGCTGGAACTAAATTCCTTGTTCACATTTTCCCATTTTGTAACTTAAATAACAATACTTGAGTAAGGCACCGCTGTAACGATGTTGAGCACTTAAAACTTAATCTAAGTACACTATCAAACTAATAGATTTGTCATTACTTAAGTCAACTAACTATTTAGCTTGACTTTAAGAAAAATTCCTAAACATAAAGTGTTTAGCATTTGTTAATTTCCTATACTTTCTTCAATTCGTATTTCTTTAAATATTCACTGTAAACAGTACCAATTAGTGAGTATTCACCTATTACTAGACGGTTTTCACTTATTTAGAATACAGAATCTTTAACAAATTAAAAGAGCGAGAAACCACTGGTATTCGCTCACCAATTCATTTATAGTTTGTAAGTAGTGGGCACAAATTGTAGTGTCTATCTTCAACTGTATAACGAGACCAATTTGTCGAGTTTATTTGAGTTGAAACTTAATTTACTAACATTAATAAAACATTTGCTTACATCACGATAAATTATTAGCTATTGTAAATTAATTTAGTTTTGAAATCTATAATAAAAATAAAATCTACAGGTTTTTGTTAATCAATACACAAAACTAATAAAGGAGGAAAACAAGGAAAATAATTTTGCCAACATTATGAGATAACTTTTGGCATGATTTTGAGATGTTGTAAACCAGTTGTGACGCCGAATATTTGTACTTTTGACTAAGGCAAAGGAGTTTGTCTGTCTGCAAAGTATTTTCTACAAAACTTAACAACAAATTAATTTGTTATCTAGAATTGATCGATTTTTTACTTTCAACACCAGAACCTGTAGCTCAGTTCTAAATAAATAAAAAAAAATAGCGGCATCTGCCATGTCTAAACTATGTTTCGTATAACTTTAGTGAAGTTTGACAGCTAATGGGCAATAATTTTTCATATTTCGTAATATGTGTCACAATGCAAGGGATTTTTAGTTCTAAAATGTAGCATACACGTCCATTTCACCTTTTGTACTGTAAATTTTGTCTTGCGTTCTACCACATATCACAAAATATTAAACGTTATTGCCCATTAGTAGCTGTAAAATTTTACCTAACTTATATAAAACCGAGCACAAGAAATTAAAATTATATATTTATGAACGGAGTTTTCTGTAAGGTCGACAATTACATATAACACGTACCTTCAGCGTACATCTACTGAAATAAGATTTATAACATTGATTTGCAACTCTATTCTTGAATGCTCATTGCAATCATATAAAAGGAAGAAACAATCACCATCCGAGCATATTCCATATTATAACGTCTTTGATTCCGTAAGCAGAGGCACATTCGTAACTGGGATAGAAATATTGAATCGTTAATCGAAGGTCGCCGAAGTTTTACACTTCAGTCTGTAAACTTAGGAAACGAAAAATAAATGTTACAAAAATAAAAACGAATTGAAATATTGCATCTATACTAACGCATGTCATTAACAAATATTTTTATTTAGTATGTTGAAAATCTAAATGTAATAATTGAAATTATATTGTAAAAATGGCTATTCTGAGACGTCAGTCTTCAATCTTCATCCTTCATTGTTGAATCGCCATTAACGTTTACAATTGTTCACGTCAAATTCTCGTGTTTCAATGCAGATTGCGTATTAACAAAATTGGTCAACGCTTCATTAAATTTATTTTAAAATGCCAACACTTAAGCCTTGTTCTGCTGCAGGATGCGGGAAGTTATAGGGCCTACGTACCAACAGCCAACTTAAAAGCAAAACTACAACTTTTTAAGTTGCCAGTTCAAACAGTACGGCGAGTAAAAAATTTACGACTTCAATAACCCACATCTACACATGCATTAGTATGTAAAGGAACACGCAGTTCGCAGCAAACAAATAACAACCAAAACAATTTATTTCAAAAGAAAGGTACCAGGGACTTAATAATAATATTGTGCTCAATCGCGTGCTTGTCACCATTCCGACCCGAAGAATAACTGAGGTGAGCATGTGATGAGTGTGGAGCAGTGACGTATTGAGGTAGGAGGGGGAAACGGGAGCTCCCCGAGAAAACCCGCCGGCCAGCGGCAAGGTCCGTACGTTACTCCCATTCGAAAAATTCGGGACTCAACCCGCCGAAGATCGAGCCCGGACCGCCTAGGTAGAAAACAAGAGGTTTAACCCCTCGACAACCGCGGGCCCCACACGTTTTAATAAGTAAAAAAAAATCTGTAATACCTATGCCGTACGTACAAATTCGTAAATAAAAAAATAAAATACGTTATAATTAAAAAAGATCGTATTGTGTCCAATACCGTAGCCATGATAGTAGCTGCCTACTATCTACATGGATTGCAGCGTATCTATTTGAAAACATTTGTGACAGTTCATACCCCCATGGTCGGAACTGTGTACGTCACGCTAGAGAAACTGAAATGGACGAGAATGAGTACTGCTAGTCTTTGTACCCACTGGCCAGAGGGCAGCACCAGAGCGAACATTCCTACAATTTGAAATTGGTCAGTTGCTGTTTTTGTTTAGCAGTTTAGAGGTTTCATGATATTTTTTATAATAAGTTTTCAAGTAATTAGATTACCTGCTTGAAACTGTACTTGTTTTGGTCGCAGGTTGGCATAGTTGGACGCACTGGAGCCGGGAAGTCGTCGCTTATTGCGGGTCTCTTCCGACTCGCTAAGGTCGAAGGTGCCGTGTTAATAGATGGTATCGATACAAAAGATATAAGTCTTCATGACATCAGAAGAAATATATCCATAATACCACAAGACCCGTTCCTTTTCTCTGGAACACTGAGGAGAAATCTGGATCCATTTGACGAATACGAGGATGAAGACCTATGGAATGCATTGGAAGACGTGAGTGGAACTGATCTTGTAATTTTTGCATTTCGTACCACCACGAAACATACATCACTGCATCGAAAAAGTGCTTCTCACTCACTTGGATAAATTGGATCCATACACAGTAATTAAAACATGCGCATTGATTAAAGCATTTCGTTTTTATCGTCATCCTTAAGAAAATTCGCTTTATATTTTAATACTTTGCTCTTGGTGAATAGAGCAAAAATCTAAGTCTCGTCATCAGACATTATGCTTAGAGACACTGGTAAATCGCGGGAAAAGTTGATTGTTTGCTAGGCTCCAACATACTATGTATAACACTGAAGTTTTTGCACTTATATTGGCTATCGTTTATACGAAGCACTGTGTCCCTCTTCAACAGACCCAATTAGAACTTTTCAGTTTTAACACAGAACGTGTGTGATTTGCTAGAAAACTGTTCACACGTGTCACGACTGAGGTACTATAGTTTATTGGAGACTATGTTAAATATTTTCGCGATTTTCCAGCGTCTCTAATTATGCTTAGAGATACATTTTGAAAACAATGTTTGCCGCGTAGTAACGTTCATACTTACAAGTGTTGAAATAAAACGATACATCTTGAAGTTAATATTATACAGGGCCGTGTAAAGTGATTTCTTTACTATGAACGGCTGATACAAAACACTATCTGCCATACTGGTACGTGGACACGTAGTATATGGATAAGAAAATACATGCGGCATTTTGTTGTCTGTTTTCAGGTGGAGATGAAGGAATGTCTGCGCGATACCAATGGTCTAAATATGGTAGTTGCTGATAAGGGTTTGAACCTGAGTGTTGGACAGAAACAACTTTTGTGTTTAGCGAGAGCAATTCTTAGGCACAACAAAATAATAGTCCTTGATGAAGCAACTGCTAATGTGGATCCGAAGTAAGTTATTTTTAAGTGTTGTCGCTTAAGCAAATAAATATTATGTACTAACACAACCATGATTATCGCTCTACGAGTGGTGATAATTTTTATGAATTCACTCTCAATTATGCTTTGTATCTTTTAAATATTTAGTAAAGTTATTTTATTGTTTGTCGAAAGACAAACATTTGTTTCTACTGACAAATGTGTAAACCTTAAAAGCCTAGATAATTTCTTTCAAATAAGGGAGATAAAGCTATGACATTTCAAAATTTAATTAAAAAAATTATAAGCTATAATTCTTGCAGATTTATTTTAGGTTATCAATACAATTACAATTGCGTTATATTATTGTTTGCTATTATGTGGTGAGAGTAATTCATAACTCTATTGGTATGTTGGGAAAACCATATTTGAAACACACTACCAATCCTTAGAAGAACTCAGTTAAAACTTAAACATGCTCATCTGCTTAGCGGGAACTTAAAAGGTTTTGTGTGAAGTAAAACGGGGAAGAAGAGATAATGACGTAAAAGGTAGGAATGTACATTCTGCTCAAACAAATACAAACAGATAGAAATGTGCTTATAGTTATTTTGTCCTTCAAAATAATTGTATTTTAAAATGTTAATAAAGCCAGTTCATTATTTACTCTAACGTATTTCAGAACACAGTAGAAGCAAACTGAAAACTTTTCTTAAGTGCGTCCAGATCTATAGTACAAAGTTTTCGGCCTTCATGATTTTTCACAATTTCAATGTTTGTGTTAAATGCCTTATGTTAGACATTTCAAATGGGGAATCCTACCACCTTATTATTTGTGTGTTATAGGACTGACATACTGATACAGAAGACTATTCGTGTGAAGTTTGCTGCATGCACAGTACTTACAGTGGCTCACAGACTTCACACCGTAATGGACTCCGACAAGATAATGCTACTGGACCATGGACAGCTAGTGGTATGTAAATAAATTGTCTTCTAGAGTTAACTTTAAATACTATAGTTGGCCAACTGCAGATGAAAATGAAGCATAGTCCGCACCATAAAGTTATGAAATTACAATTGAAAATTGCATAATTAGCTCGTAACTATCAACTTTTCATTTTCACCAAGAATTAAAAATTTAATTTTTTCTTAACATATGCAAGTATTTAACTAACAATTTTATAATATTTTCTGGAAGCGCTTGCTAATCATGCATAAAATGTATACTAAGACTGACGTACTTAATTATGGAAACATTACAGTATCTGTAATATTTTGTTCAGCGTGTCAAAAAACTCTTAATAGATTCCAACGACGGAAGTTTTAGGCAGGTGCATTTTAGACTTAAGACTGAGATTGTTTCAGATTGTATAAATCTATATTCTAATGACAATGTAGTTAGTATATTAACAATAATTTTAACATTAGCTTTTGTTCTAATACAATCGCTACAGGGGAAACAATGTTCGATAAGAACATACATTCATTAGGTCTCTCTCGCACGTATTATTTTTTTTTTCAAGAAAATTTAACATGTTAACCATTTTGTTAAAAAACTTGATTAGGCAGGATTTTTACTCCACCTTCTACTCATTGGCCTATACGTGGCAGTAACGACCAAGGCTCTATTATAAAAACTGGAAAGCGTAATAAGAAAGTAAAAAGGAGGACTGAACATGCCTTTAATACAAAATTATAGAAATGAATACAATTAGAAGTTGCATGTATGAAATCTGAATTTATGTCACTGTAGATAAGGTTAAGGAAAATGAGAAGATAGGAGAAAGGATCGAGGATCGCTCTCTTCCCCTAAGTGGGAGACACTTACCCCTCGCAACTGAAGTCCCCGCGGCCGACTTCTCGTAGGATATGTTCGAGTCCGTCGTCCGCCACATTTCCACCGCCTGGTTCTCCTTCCAGGCTCAGTAAGTGAAGTCTGCCCACGTCTGCTCATTTAGGCCCTTCACTACTCTTCCCACCCCTCCGCCTCCACTTCGATGTCGAATCAACCAATTTTCATTGGCTGATGATGACGTCTATAGGCGAGGTTTTATCTGCTCCGTCGGCCATTTCTCAACTTATAATAGTCCCACTTGTTCCCGTCGTCGGCGATGTTCTCGACGTATTTACTGTTGCGCAGCCCTTTATTTACTAGGCAATCGTAACAGAATAACATATTAACGCCCTCTCTCTTTACTCATCGAAAAGTATCCGTCTAATTCTAAATACAAAACTATTACTTACTTGTAAAATATTCTGTCCTAAAATTGTTGAATATACTTAGCGCAAGTTGTCCATTGTTAGCATTTAGACTCGTCTATTACTAAATTAATTTTTGTTAAAACTTACTATACTTTAATCCTGCATATAAATTCGCAACGACTGTTGCTATGAATTACATTTTTTTAACATCCCGTAGTTTGTTTTAATATATAATGTCCCATAGGTCCGGTTTCATAGGGCAAATAGAAGTTGGTGAAATATGGAATGTTTCAATAATGTTGTAGTGTAATGAAATGTTACTGCGAATAACAACATTACTACTACACGCCGCTCCATCCCGCTGACCATGTAACATCGTGTATAAAGTAAATTGTATCATCGCATATGCATGTGCAAAGTACGTTGCGATCATCAATTTGAGCGTTTTCTGTTTTAATGACACCTGGAAGTGAACACACTTCTGTAGTCTTACGCCAACACACTACAGCACTATTAAAACATTCCATATTTCACCTATTTCTATTTGCCCTATGAGGCCGGACTTATGGGACACCATGTATATATAACTAAAATAATTAAGGAGCCACGGTGGTCGACTGGGTTAGACCTCCCGCCTCCTACCTAGGCGATCTGGACTCGATCCCCGGTTTTCTAGGGCAACTCCCGTTCCCCCTCCTTTCTCATTCCGTCGCCGCTCCACATTCACCTCGCCTCATCCATTCCTCAGGCCGGATGGCGACAGGCATGTCTCGCTAGTGAAGCAGCCGGCCCAACCTTCATCCCAGTCCCCTACTAACCACATTGTGACCCTGCCAGAAGACGGAACACGTGATAGTTTTCATTTTTCACTGAACTATATCAATGAGAATAATATTTCTCTGTTTTAATTTACGTCTGTGCAACATTGTTTTTTCATAAATGACTATCTGTAAATTTAGACGTGGGTCTTATAAATAGCAGTGAAGTAGCTGCATTAGTCAACGGCATGATATTCGTTGGTTAAGACCCTGTAAGAGAATTAAAATGTGGTATTATGGTTACTATTTTAATTAAGTTCATCAGTCAGCTTGACGTAAACGTGTTCTGTTACAGGAATTTGACCACCCTCACAAACTGCTCCAGAATAAAGATGGAATGTTCTACAGTTTGGTGCACAAAACGGGGCGTATGGACCAGCTTGCTAGCATTGCATTTGAGGTTATATTAAAATTTTGTGTATTCATAAATATTATAATTTTAGTATTACAGTGGCGTAAAAATTGTAAGTAATGTTGGAAGTTACCACTGCAAACCTTTTTTAAGATGTTGACAAAGTTCTGTACAATCCTCTGCATGCTTTAAAAAGTGGCATTTAGGTCTAGCCTTCTCATCACTGAGCACTCATTATGATGATGGACTTAAACGAGACAGATAATTGGAAAAAGAGGGATTATTTCACACGAACAAGTGTCTACATATTACAATTTCCAGTTAAAACTATTAGTTAAGTCTATTAAACTAAGAATAACGTTGTCGTATTGTACTATATTGTAGTATAATGCATCTTTGCAGAAAACCACAGTCCATAGTTTAATAAGTGGGACTTTAAAGACTGTTGACACGTAAAACTGAAGGACTTACACAATATATTGTTAAATGCCAACAATAAGGCACTTGACATGCTGTTCAGTGAAATCAGACTATTTCGTATAACTTCAGTCAATTTTGACAGCTGCTTATGGGCAATAACTGCTAATATTATGTGATGCGTGTTACAATGCCAGACAAATTTACAGTATGATGGAACTGACGTCTCAGGTTCTTTTTATAGCAAAAATTTTCGTCTGATATAGCATGAAACATCTAAAACATCGGTCTTCAGAAGTGACCATTTTTACTCTCGTTATGCAAAGCATAAAACTAGTAACTGTTCACAGATACATCGGTTTCATTTCAGCACGCAACTGAACAATCTTTCTGGCCATTGGTTTTAATGTGCAGTGTTCTGCACTGGGGGAAGGACATGCCAGAAGTATAAAAATATATCTTCTTTGAAAAGTTAATCTTGGATTGTCAATGCATTTGGAATACAATCTCAAAGTTATTTCTTATGAAATAGTCTATTTTAGGTGCCAAGGCTCCTCGCAATCAGCTTTTATGCTCTGTCACTATAATTATGTCAGCCATCTTAGATTCTAGCAACTTTGATCTTAGGTGAGCTTAAGAGGGCGTGGTACATAATTCAACGCTATGAGCATTAATCTATAACTGTAGGTTCCTTGAAACCAAATTGCGAAAATTAAACAATAGCATTCCTAGACAATAGTTTTAGACAACGTTTTAAACAAGATTGTTTCCAGTGTTACGAACTTTTGAGGCACAATCTCTGACGCCGAAACCTCGTGCATTTAACTGCGGCGCAAGAGATCACGCGTAACGAATTAGTAATTTTGGATAAATATTTACTCATAAAGTTGGCAAGTACCATTTTCTAGGATTGTCAGTAAGTATTTTAAACATATTGGCTTCGAAAAAAGCGTAGGAATCAATTGATGTATTCAGCGTTTATTTATCTACCACGCACTCTTAAGGAAGAAAATGACATGAACGCGGGAGCGAGTTTCTATTATGTACGTTATATTTGTTGATATTTGTTTATTTGTGTCGATTCAGTTTGTTGTCTGATGGTAGTGGTGGCTAGTCAGAGGCGATACGCTAATTTTCGTAATGCTCTGGTCGGTAGTAGAACACAAGAGAGAAGTACTTGCGACAAACATACGTACAGTACATAACAAAATGTACCTTAGTCAATGACGATTTTAAAATAATGTTTACATAATTACATAACATGTAAATTGTTGTGAGTAGAATAGGTTATTTTTTAGTGTCTAAAAGAATAATAAGCTAATGTGTTTAAGTATGCAGAACAAATATAGAAGAATTAAAATTTAACGTTTTTAACTTCAGCTTCTTCTCTGAGCAAAGGGGGAAAATATATTTTAAAAAATGTTTCATTGATGAAGTAGATGACATAGGCATTATAAAAGGTCGAGTGAAGTGTTTCTGAATTTATGACAAAAAAAATCAGTATTGCCTCCCTAACAGCACAGGTTGCTGGAAACGTTGCTACACCGTTACAATGTGCTAAGTTCGTCTATGTTGCCTACATGTACCAGAAATGTTACAACTGCAACATTGCCGTGTGTGGCATGCACATGCCAGAAATGTTTCAGTAGCAACGTTGCCGAGGCAACCTAGCAGCACGTTGCCTGCACGTGCCAGAAATGTTACAGTTGTGACTTTCCCCACCATACCAGTTAGTTTCATTTCTGACCAACAGATGTCATACATGAATAACGGCTATTGTTTTACATTCACATGTATAAATAATTAAAAAATTATGTGTTTTACATAAGCTATTGTGGTATCCCATTTACTGTATTTTAAAAATCTTAAAAATTAGTAAACAGCAATTAACATTGTAAAACAATTTAGTATTCACTTAATTTTGATAGGGATGGTAAGCATTTTATTTAAGTAGCAATAATAGTGGAATACTTTTCATATCAGTGATTGTGCATTCAAATCATCAATATCAGTACAATCAATGGTAATTTTTCGTACCTACACTTCGTCATCATTCTGACATTAAGGGATTATGTTGTAAATATTTACACTTTACGTAAAGGTGTATTGAAGACAAAAAAAATGAATCTAGAAGTTTTGAAATAAGGCGCTGGCAACGTGCTGGCGAAGTTCAAAGTGACGTTGCCTGCACGAGACGTTGGCACGTAGTCGGCACCTATTCTGCACATTTCTGCCACATCACAGCACGTTGTAGCAACGTCACAATGTTACAGTGTAACGTGCAGGCAACATTGCCGTGCTGTTAGGGCTATGGCCGAGTATAATTTCAGATCAAATAAGCAATACAAATAAATAAGTCGTTTGGAACTGTATACGGGTTACGAATGAAAATACGAAATTTTTTTCAATTGAACTTGAATGAATTTTTTATTTCAAAATTACCAAACATCAGAAAAAATATCTTCAGAACTCAATACGCCTGATGTATAACTGGAATGACAGTGAATGAGAAACCAAGCTTAAAGAGCGTCAGCTCCTTACAATATACTCTTTTAAATATAACTGCAACTAACGACGTACTCTCGCCTCAGAACATATATTTTTCTTAAACTATGCCTACTAATAATAATAGTCGTCGTTTCAGATTTAATTATAGTAACAAGTGCATTTTGGAAGCTACCAAACTGATTTCCAGCCTAAAACAACGCAGGGAATCGCATATGTGGATATAAACTATTATATGCCTATGGGCTGTCTATACAGGATCGCTTGAATATTTTGCGCCAAATTAACTTTTCGTTTAATCACAAAATGAGTTTATTGTGTGTTGTACGGTATGTGGACTAATTCATAATCGTTTTGGACCCAGACTAAAGAGAGATCTTCCGCGGACTAATTTTAGTTGTATTTATGAACTTGGACTAACGCCTGTCCGAGGACCATCTTTTGTAAGTTCAGTCTAACTTTCAGTCCGGACCAAGGGTAGCTTTAAGGATGGGCTAATAACTTAGAGTTATTATTAAAAATAGGTTCTTCAGTGTAACTGCTATAAAATAATATGTCGGTCATTTTGGATTTATGACTAAATGTGTCATCTTCCACAAATTCAGACAAAACACCTGAAAACGTGGTAATAGGATGCATAATTAGGGACCTGCAAATTCGCGTTTTCTTTTGGGCGCAGGCTAGATTTCAAGTACCTGTAAATTTGTGTCGATTCCACAATTGGTGCTTGACTTGTTTGACTCCTCGTAGAGGACAATGAACCAATAATATGCAGGCAACTAAATGCAGGTCAAATCATGTGGTATCACCGTGTCGGCGAGCAGCCAATGAGCAGCTACTCTTTGCTTGAGTACCCGCCAATTTTTTCAGTCGCAATGCATAATCTGTACATCCCTGGTATAATACTATTCTTTCTTTCAAAATCCCGTGAACTAGGAAATACCAGCGTATGCCCCACGACCTGAACACCAAGCCAGTAACCACGACCACCGCCCACAACATGCTCCGGTGTGCGCAAATAACGGCTATTCTCCGTCAGTAAACTGGCTCCGACTGTACACTTTTGCTGCCGGAGGTACACTAGAGTGTTCTAGTGCTATGTTTAAATATTGATAGATTACATCACAACCCGAGATACCGTGTTCTGACGACGCATTCTTGTGTTCCAGAGTTACTGCAGTGCAAATCAGCAGGGAGATATTACAAGATAATTGTCCGAGGACAGAAGATAATGATTCATCACGTCATCATTAGTACCGCTTCACTGAGAACAGCTTATTATTCTGCTAGACACTTTGTAAAAATATTATTATATTGTAAATACGGATGTGTCAAATTGTGCAGAAATGTTGATGGATGACGTGTTAGTAATTATCTGAAAATAAAATCCAAAGAATTGATAAACGTTAGATATATTGCTTGGTGAACGCCTCATAGAGAAAGCACTAACAATTAGTAAATGAAAACAGTATTGTTGTATATTTAAAATTACAATTAATTGTGCACGGTGTTAAATTCATAAATATAATGCTCGTTAAAATTTGACAAATCATCTTGCACTCACTCCACACTGACGGACCAATGAACATTCGAACAGCATTAGATAATATTTTAGATATATTTTTATGTACGGAACTTAGTAATATCATAGAAAATGTCATACAATATGATTTTGGACTTGTCCATATTTGATATCACATTTGAAATCGAAACACATATTTATTTCGGTTATTCAGAATGCGTTTATAAGCAACTAGTAGTCCGCCCGTAGCTTTACCTACGTGCAATACTTGAGCCATACCAGATTATGTTGGAAGTATTCTTAAAATTAAAAATAATCACTAATATATACAGGCCCACTAACAAAGAGAGTGTTGGTACCACATCACGTTTCGATAGAATCGCAGTTTGTTAACTCGCGCATTAATTATTTCTCGATGGTCGTGCTTGCTCTGCGAATCGTATGCCGTGAAAGGTTTACAAAGTAAGTTATCCCCCTGGTAATGAGTTAATGTATTCAGTACGATATCTTATATATATTTCGGTATTTTATTAAGCATTATTCTGAAGGAAACAACCACTCGGTTTCTCAACTGGGCTAATCGAAAAAGAAAAAAAATTGCGCCTTTTCACTCCTTTAGGGGTCGATCGTGATATCCAAATAGCACATCATAAATATTTGTATAAATATCCATTTGAAGCGAAAGCTAAATCTACGAGTCACTGAAATCAAATATATTTCTTTTGCAGCCCTAGGAATTCGAATTTAGAAAAATTTTAAAAAATATGTTTACAGTTGTTTACGTAATCATCATCACGAAACTAAAAGATGCTCTACATCTCAACGGGTTCGATAGATATCAAGCATTTATCTAAAACACATTCCACGTCTTTTCACCCCCCCCCCCTTTTTTAGGTGTAAATTTTTGAAAAAACTTATCAATTACATGTATAGCTATTTTATGGACGACGATAAGCAGTTGGGTTCTAGATATATCAACACTTTATTGAAAACACATTTTACCCCTTTTCGCAATGTATTACCACCTTAGATATTGAATTATGAACGATAAATATAAACAAGTTTCCAGTTGTTTAAGTAAGCATTATTCATTATTCTAAAACAAAAATTGTCGCTATCTAAAAGTTCAGTGGTATCTATGTAAGGTGCCTGGGGGTATTATGGCCCGGCTGGTAATATGACCCACTTATTATTACAAGCGTAGTTTACGTAGCAGGAGCAAGATGGAAGTAACGTCTTGTTCAGGAGGTACGCAAGGGAACGTCGAGTTGGTAAACGGCAACTGCAGTTACGCCTCGTCGTGCTGAGCCGCCATTGTTCGACAGTTCTCATTGGATAAAGAAAGCTTCTTATAATTCGCTCGTTAAATTAAATTAAAGTAGTGCATCTAACCAACATATTAGTTTAATTAATCTTGGTAATGGTTTACAATTTAATGCAGAATCTAATGGATGTATGGTCATTTATGTTACTCTTGCATTCGAATTACTGTGAAGGATGTTTATAGACATCACTAGTGTAGTTAATAATTACTCAACACTTTTACCAGAACAAGAACTCAGACTGTGATTTATTTATTTATTTCTTGTTCCTTTGAGCCCAAAAGTATGGCTAGAGCCATAGGGCTACGGAAAATGTCATGTGATTATAATATACGTATAGGTAACACATATATAAGTAAAAATTAGATTAATAATAAAATTTACAAGTATTAAGATTATACTAATATGTTAAAAATAATATAGCAATACAGTGACATCTTTAAAAACGTACAAAAAATACATTCATAGTTTAACAATGTATTTAGGTTGTTTTGTGACAAGAGTGCCAAAGTAATAGATTCAGTGACAGTACAATCCAGGCTAACCTTATTTAGTCTACTTGTGACATATGTGTCATGTTTTGCATATGTTTCGTTTATGCGATGTCGGGGGTACACATTCACTTATAAGGTGCTTTTGATGAATGTTTTCCGATACTGCTGTTATTATGGCAACCCCAACAAGTTTATTAGAGAACCCTGAAGTTACAAATAGGACTCACAGAGACAACCTTACACGCACTGCACTTTTTGACAATACATAGCTGTTATTTGTACTTCGTATCTTGAATACACGAAAAATGTCCCCTGCACTATGCTTCATGTAATTTTCAATGGGCAAACTGTCACTTTCTAAAAAATCACAATAGGTGGGCCATATAATATACATGTGTTGGAAATATTGCCCGGAGGTAAACTTTCAGAACACTTTTTATACGTGCTTAGTAAAGGAACTATCACTGTTCATTTTTTTTCTGATAGTCAAGAAATTGTACTACATTATTACGCAGAATATTGTTAAATGCTATGAATAATAGTGGCTTTAAGAATTTTCAAACCTTAAATGAGCCATATTACCCTCATATGCTTTATATAGTTTATTACACGAAATCACACTTTAATTTAAATCACCTTCACAGCCGAATATGAAAATGTATTTTAAAAATAGCATTTTGGGTATTTACTAAGCATCATTCTGAAGCAAAGAGTACTTTGATGGATCGACTGGTTAGTTGTATATTGAGGAATAATTAAAATCATATTTCCGATTTTTTTCACCTCCTAAACTGTATATACGATTCGCAAAAACGTTTTTTCTCTACTTCTCATGAATATGATTTCTAGAAATTGTGGAATAATTGTTTAGGGTATTTACATAAACATCGTTTTGAAGCGAGAAACAGCTATTTATCTCGAAGGGTTAAAAAAAATATTGATTGTTAATCGAAATCATATTTAACCTCTTTTCACTCCCCTAGAGATTGAATTGTTAAAACTCTTGAAATTGCTTAGAATTAATTTTTATGAGTGTTCCAGTGAAGAAAATATCACGACGATAGCCCGTCAGGTTAGAGTTATATTGACTCTCCGTCGAAAACACATTTCACCCATTTTCATCCCCTTATGAAGTGAATTTCGAAAAATCCTCTCTTAGTGCTCGTGAACGATCTGAGAGGAACTTACGCAAAACATTATGCCTACAATATAGGCATAATAGGCTAGGATCTTCAGATCCTGCTGTAATTCCCCAGAAAGGACTAGCTTACAGATGACAATAGCTAAACAAGTATCCACAGATATCAGCACGAATATAAGCAGTGTACGCTCTCAAAGAACAATATATTACACCAGTTTTCCCTCTAGCTGTTAGAAAACACTGTAACATAGTCTTTCAAATAAGTTCGATGTTTCCTAGATATAGGAATTTCACAATGTTCCTTCAGCCACCTCCCCATTAAAATAACCAGAAATGCTGTGATTATTAGATTTTTATTTCTTGAATTCCACTGGGGCAGGTATGTCTTCAGAGACATGCGATTTTTCCAGTTCAGCTTGTGGAGGCAATACTTTATTGTTTGGAATTAAGAAGGTGGAAACAAAGAAAAAACATTTCCAAAAAGTTGCCACTCCCATTGATCGAAAATTCACCTTCAATCCACTCATTTTCATCAAAGTCGTAAAGTTATAATGTTCGCTAACCAAATACCGCATGTAATATTATTCATAAGAAAAGCTGTACATCTCGCTCTTTTTAGAAACGTTGCTCTTCCCATCCTTCTATTTGACTACATCATCATGGTAACGTCAGTGGGCCTTACGTCTAATCGACTGCGAGGACGTTCGACATGGTGACACATTCATTGATGCAATAACGTAAAATGGGAAAGAAATCTACCATGGTCATCGTTGCTTTCGCCAGGAGCAATTTTGGGAAACAACGGAAAACCAAAATCAGAATGGATGTAGCCGGGAATTGAACCCGGGTCCTCCTGAATGCTAGGCTAACGTGTAACCATCATACCATCTCGCTTTATCTGTATCATTTGAGCTTTTCCTGTGCCTCATCATAAATAAGAAACAACATTGGAGTGAATATCATTTTATGTACTGTAAACTTTATATACTTTGCCCCTGCTTACATATTAGTTTATAATAATAATACATTTTGTGAATGGAAACCGGATCTTGGCTGGATATTTAAAGAAATCTTAGCGCGGTGAAGTAAAGAAAAAACTAATATCCATCCAATCAGCATATAAAAAAATTTACGGCGTTCCAAAGGTAGCCATACTGGTACAAAGTATACCCAGTTTACTATATGCTTGTTGACACGCCTTTAAATATACTGCTTCTACTATAGGTTTTGACATACCCTGATGAAATGGTACTCAGACTAATAGCTATATTTAACACATATCGTGTCAAAGCGATAATTATTCAATGTAATGTTTACCTCATCCTCTGATATTTCAGAGGTGTTTAATTCTATTGTTTGGCCATGTATATCTGTTGAGTTTCTATTACTTTCTTAAGATAAACAAATTTCTAACTAGTTAAAATATAGCAACAATATGTACATTTTGTAATTTTTTTTTACAAAACTGTTGCCACTCCGGAATGGTTAGTACCACCAAGCTGAAATATGGCTCGTTTGAAACTCTTTATGGATTACTTACGATCAACTTAAAACCACGAGCTCCTAGTGATTTAGCGAGTATTTAAAAATGTTTTTGCTACGAAACGACGGTGGCTGCAACACTCGCCAGATCTGTCAGTGTTCTACATCTGCATGTGGGGCTACATGCATGCACTTGTTTATGAGACTACTAATGTGAACAACGTATAAAAACTTGTTTGGACGGATTTCCGTCACATTGATTACATCGCAGATAGAAGTGGAGTGAAGAGATATTGGTCAGCACTTCATAGCAAGGTCTTTAGCGCTTGTAAGGGTTGGCATGGTGTGAGTATGGAGCACCGCCGGAATGAAAGGGCTAGGGAAACGGCAGATCCGTGATAAAACCCACCGACCATCGGCATCGTCCGGCACGATTCCGACCTACGAAAATCCGAGGACCGACCCCGCCGGAATTCGAACCAGGCACTTATGATCGAGTTCTCCGTCGCATGCGAGCTGGAAGCCGAGTGGTCTTTTTCTCGACATGGAGATTGTTATAGTCCGGTAGCCAAGGCCAGAAGTGCTTTTTGGCGTCTTAAGTTTATTATAACTGATATTTCTTCTTCGATGCTTGTAGATTCATGATATACCGGGTACCACTCATGTACCTTTGGGCAACTCCCAGAATTCAAGATGGCGGCTCATAACATGCTGTAGAGTGGGCTACCGCGTTAATATAGTTTTATCTTAGAAACTCGTAATCGTAATATACACAAGCTGCATAGTGACAGGCGTTAGTTTAATTTCGTGTCTAGGCAGACGGTACAGTTAAAACAGACGGAAAAGTTAATGCCGAAGCAATATTAACGATGCAGTTAAAGATAGAAGGTAATTTTAAAGTCGAAGTTAATGTTAAATGTAACAGTAAAGTTTAAGTAAAAAAGTTAAAGGTAAAGTTAAGATTTAAATTTATTAGTTGCGATAAATTAAACCGGGAGAGAGCGCGAGTCTCAGTCTGAACACCCACACACACATGCGAAAGTTTAACGTAATTTGTAACTGAAACAAATAAATGTGATTATGTTTTCTTTAACTACTTTTTATATGAAACTCTTAAATGTTTGCCGAATTTAACAATCTTTAAATTGTCGTTTGTATCATGTTTTAATTAATTCATTACTTGTCCTTTTGAAAAAATTTTGTTTTATTCGGTTCAAATAATTGTTAATTGATAATTGTCAGAACTTTGAAATGTTTAAATCAGTCGTCTTAAATTTTCTTAAACTTTTCTTTCGCTTATTGGTCTGTTTAATTTTTATTTGTGATAACTCATAATTCATAAATTATTATTTTCTGTATTAAATTGTAGTCTTAATGAAACTGTAAGTGTTTTAATTAAATTCCATTTATTTCGCTGACCTTAGTTTTATTACATTATCAGCCTAGTGTTAAGGCCTTGTTACCGAGTTTCGCAGTGATTTCGAAAATATTTTTTTTTATTGCTACCTAATACTCATATCAAAATTTTTCTCCACAATTTTGACACTCATATGTTACAATTTTTAGCTGAATTTTTTTGTAGAAATGTACTGAACGGTTTTTTTATTTCATCACCCAACGTACCACTTTTTTTTGTCGTGAAAATACGCAAAAATTAAGCCAAATATATTTTTTTTTTTTTTGCTGACGAATGGTACATTATTTTTAAAAACGTATCCACGGTATTGTGCGTCGTGCGACTGCACATTGACGCAAATTTTTTCAAAGCTTTTGGTTAAAAAATATTTGAGTTATTGTCACCAGTCTGAAAAGAACTCAGGAACAATCCCTTAAAATGTCTTACCTTTGGTAATTTAAGGTGCTACATCACGAAAACACACGTATACTTTACTGAGTACGTTACCTTTACATTTCTGTTTCGTACCTTTTGCATAAGCTATAGAAGCGAGTAGTCTCAGAGGTGTTACGTTTTGCCCCTGATAGTTATGTTAGCTACTTTTGCCCCTGAAGTTTGGCCACTTATAGCTTTCTTATATTCTGGTTCTATTCCAGATTGATTTCCCTATAATGCCCTTGTGACAATATGTAATAATTGACTGAAAAGAAAAAAACACAACCAACCTCATTTACATCATCAAAAACTAGTAAAATTTTTCAAAAACATATAAAAACCATACCAACCCACTCATCAGAAATTTAGCCATAAGATGACCGAACAACTCATCATCACCATTCCCGCTCATAATGTTACGAATTCCCGCATTTGAGGGTGAAAATTCCCTTATTTCTCTCTTTGAGAGTGTGAAAATTCCCTCTAAATTCCCTCTCGCTGCACGTTTATGTTTTAGTGTTTAATTTGTGTACCGGTACCAGACACAAGTATGTAATCATGTATATATGTAACACAAATAATTACAATTGGTAACTGTTGATATCATTTACAAATTACAAATTCAACTTTGTTTTACATAAAAAAACATTACTTACTTTACATTAATAAACACAAGAGATAAACACGAAAAATAAACATTCAGTTACCTAATTAACACGACGAGCACAAGAAATAAAACATGACAGTAGTCACAAATAACAGTATGTTTCCTGTTTCTGAAATATTCACACGTCACTAGTACCTGGAAGAAACTCCTTGTCATTCACATATAGTTGTTTTGTATTGCGTAGTTTGAGGTGTTCGTTCTTCACTTGAAAGGAATACCAGTTGATGCCTTTACTCTGAAAAAACGAACGCAATATTGATATTGAAAACAAAGTGCTGTCACCAAATCTGTTCCGTTTTTTTTTTTTGTGTTGTTTACAATGCTGAATATTCTCTCAGCTTCAGCATTCGAGTGTGGAAATGTTAACGCCAATTTTGCAACGACGAGGTTAAGAAATATCATCTGATAATTTAAGTCTGTTGTTTCAGCAATGTTACACAACATTTTATCTACAGGCATTGCTGGCAATTCCATTTTTTCTTTGTCACTAAAATAATGGGGAAACTGTTGCAATTCAACGTTTAAAGCAGTCACATCAACTGTAGTTTTGTACGATTCTGCAAGATACACAAGGTCTGGTACAAGATTCCTCCCACGATGCAGTAAAGCTACATTGAGAACGATAAACGCCAATTCCTTAAAAATTTGTTTATCAACAGGTAGGAGCTTCTACATTTCTTGAGCAACTTCGGAGTATAAATAAAGACATCTCTTCCTCAAATCTTCAACTAGATTTACTTAAATGTTTGTACTAAATGTACACTTTCATGTCCCAAATAAACGGAAATTAGTTGCACAAAATGTGATGTATTTTTGCAGCCTGTTTTGACCAATTCTTTAATTACCTCCTTCTTCGTAAAATTTTGACACATTTGCTTTAGAATTTTTTCTGTTACTTCTGACAGTTTTTGTACAAGAATATTCCTTGGATGAAAGATGGCATTGAGAGAATTGAAGAAGTTCAACGAGTACTTGAGGAACACTAATATGCCTTGGTCATGCCAATCTGTAAGTGGGTAAGAATGAATTCAGCACTCTTGAGTTTGTTTTCAACTACTGCCATTAAGAAGAAATGCTCGAGTGCTGGCCAGATTTCCAGAACTCTATATACATATACTCTGAAAAATCGTTAGCCAACGAGTAATTGAGGGCTTGAGTACTTTCAACCATTCAGCGTGAAAGAATTACTGGATAGCAATCAACTGTCTACATCTTTTGGCACTGCTCGAGATGTAGCTGTAAAATGCTCGAAGCAGCTCTTCTGCTGATCCAGACAACTTCTCGCAAGCTTTGCATGAAACCAAAGCTGCTGAGTGGCAAATGCATGGAATCAAAACAACATTGGGGACATCGTCATGTAAGTGTTAGGAAAATGAGTATTACTCTCTGATCATTACTGAGGCACCATCAACTGCAACACCAACGATGTTCTCAAGCGGTATTTCATTGTCTTGTAAAGATTTTTCAAACGCTCCTTAAAGTGCAGCAGCAGAATAACTTGATGCATCAAGAGGTATTAGTTCAAGAAGTACAGTTCTTACAGCTTTTTGAACAGGACAAACATAACTCGCTAATATACACAGGAATTCGGTGACTAAAATGTCAGCGCTTTCATCTACTAGTACAAAAAAGGGAACATTTGTTTATATTGTCATTTATGGTGCAAAGTTTTCATACGTTGTAATATTTGCTATGAAAAATTTACATAAGGTTTCCCATGCAGTGTGTAGTGTCCTGAAATTCAGTTTTCTGTTGGTTTAAACATTGGGGCGTATTTAAAATTACTTTTATGTTGCTGTAGAATGGAAAGTAATTATATGCAGTTTTAGTGTACAGAAGCATAAACACATAATTTTTATTTTAGACAATGGTGCATAGTTGTTTCATTTTTTTTTCTGAATATTGTTTTCAAACATTCTTATTTACTTTAATGAGCGTTCTTTTTTACACTGCACGAAGAAAATGTTTTTATAAATATGAGACTCATTTGGGAAACCAAAAGATAAATAAGTGTACTACCAGTTTAAATATACAGTACTAAATATGTGCAGTGTCCGGACTTGCTTTAGTATTTTGTAAACTATTTGAACACAAAGCAACAATACATCGAGTTCAAGGAATTTTTGCATTTTTCTCAGAAAATCTCAAACTTCTCCTCACAAACGCAATTGTTTACATTCGGAGGTCTCTAGTCTATCTATCAACGCTACTGAGTTGACCAATTTATGACTCAAAGTGCCACTAGTAATGAAGTGTTTTAACAATGTAACATGGTGTCGTACTAGCATTGCTCCTAGCAGCTCCGACAAGAACTTGCTACTCGTAGTTCTATTTACGTAATTTTAAAACAACACCAGAATGCCAGTGATGCCAATCTGTCATGTGAGGGTCAATTTTCAACTTCAAATGTCCAGACCTGTTCCACTATGGCCGTGGTCTCCAGCCTACGTCATCTAACGGAAACACCCGAACGTCCCGAACTTAAACTTGTTAAAATTTACCGCAAAGCAGCAAAATTCCCGCGACCCTGCATCACTGCTTGGATCAAGTGCTGATCTTATTCTGTGCAACATTTTAGGGTACATCCTGTGAATCTTCCAGCAAAACTTCTTAGATCAATTAATTGACTTCCTTTATGCGACTGGGCAACAGTCTATCCTAAAATACGGCCTAATTCTACGGGGCAACCACGGTCTAAGAGGGAGAGGTCTTGACACTGTGTGTGCTCTCCAGCAAGAGAAAGTGACTCCCTTTTGGTCGCCGAACGCTAGTAGTAATTTAGTAGAAGATTTGTCTTGTTTTCATCTGGCGATGTTAAAATTTTTACAGTTATTTATATAATTATGTTAATATGGTGAGCTAGTATTATAGATACATGTTTAATATCTGTAAATGCATTGGCATGTGTGTGGAACTGTTTATGTATTGTTACATTTGATTTTTTATAAGTCCCTAATTTTTTTTTTTTTTTTTTTTTTTTACAAATTTTCGGTCATTTCGAAATTTCATAATTTTGTTGGATTTATATTTCGTGTTTTGGCATGGTCCTTGTGGATTGTTACTGGTCGTGGAGATTTAACCGAAAACCCGGGCGGTTATGTTTCTACATGCCGGGGACACTGCACTGGGGTCATCGCCTCGCGCGAAATGCGGGCTAAGCAGGGCATGAGCTTTATAAGGGGGATCTGCCCTCCCCTTGGGGTCGTTGTCATCGGCCAGAGGCAGTGGGAAGGTGCCCGCTGGAATAGAGCATGAAGACAGACTATCGGAACATGTAAGTTAACTTTATTATTATTTTTTTATTTGGAAATACCCCCTATCTTTAGGCCGTAAGGAGTGACGATAAGAGATGTAAACAATCGAATTAATTGCACAGAAGTTGTGAACAGTCCAGACGTCTGGGAAACAAATCTAGAGATTTGTTAGATGGTAAACATTGTTAGGTGATTAAGTTTAATAACAGTAACTGTATTTGTGTCGCAGAAATGGAAATGTAGTACTTATGATAAGTCGTATGTGGTTTTTTATTTTTTTTATCTTGCTTGTCAATTTCTAGTCAAAATTTTGTGAACGTTTCTTTGATTTGTGTTTTTGTATTAAATTCTTAAAACGAATTCTTTAACTTTAATTTATTTTAAGGCTGTGTTCCTCTCGTGAGTTCTCTACATCTGGAAGCTAAGCACGCCCTTATAGTTACCCCTGTAACAATATGTCGTCTGAAAAAAAATATTATGTACTATTATTTTATTAAACACATTCGAACATAATCTTTTCTTTCCTGCCCTATGAAATTTTAGAATTGTTGCAATGTGTGTCTACATGTAAAATATTGAAAAACTAAATTTTATGTGTTCCAATACAAACTTGCATGTACATTATCTGAATTTTCAATCTTTTTCTTCTGTAATACAGGCAATTCCGATAACGACTACACTTTTAAGATGTGAAAATTTGCCAAGCCAAATTCAATACAAGACTAATCTTCCACTAAATGACTACTAGCGCTGCGACAAAAAAGGAGACACATTTTATTCCTCAGTGTCAAAACTTCACCTTCATAGACAGTGGGGACAGCTCGCCGCAGCCGTTCATCATCACTGGGGACAGGCCCAGCTGCAGACCTGCACCCTCAGTGCAGGGGTAACATTGCTGTAACCCAAGCCCAACACTGTCTTAGGGATTCCAGGAGGTTTTCAGGCCTCCCTTATCTCCCTCTTGTCAGGTAGCCTAGTCAGGAGAAAGGCTTCCTGCAGTGGCACTACTAAGCCGAGGCTTTTCGCAACACTCGCCCATCGCCTCCTGATTCGGTAATGACAGTTTTAGGCGGATTGTTGGCAGATTTCGTGCCTCTCAGCTGACACCACCAAGACAGCACGGCATGGCACACAGCCCTAGCAAGACCTCTGGGTGGACCCTCTGCTTCGGCAAAGGTCAGGGCAGGCCTCCCTGGGGTTTTGTCCTCTTAACTGGCACCATCTAAGCTTTTACACCATGGTAACGGCCGGCTGCGACTCGCCTAGAGCACCCACCCTTCCCTCCGCTTCATGGGTTCCTTCTTAAATTGATGCTCTCCTGGTCTCCATTAAGGTTTATAGGCCCCGGAGCCAGCAGGACACATTCACGTGCAGGGTTGTCCAGTTCACGGGCTTTCACTGAACACTCGTACAGCATACTCAAGTCCCCCAGGTATGTCCGCCCTAAGGGAGCAAGCCCCCCAATGGTTTTCGTCTCCAAGGTTCCCTCGACAGCTCGCAAGAGCGCCCTCCTTGTAATAATTTTGCAGCTTTTTTTTTCCAAATGCCCGGTTGTTGTGGGGGTGACTGAAATGGCTAGAGTAGAGTTGTCTTGTCATTTTGGTAGTGAATGGTATCTTAAATATTATGGTTCTGAAACTAGAATTTTGATTAGTTTTCTGCTGGGCATCTTGTTGGTGAGTGGTGTCTGAAATGTTACGGTTCGGAAACAAGAATTTAGATTAGTATTCTGCTGGTCATCGTGGTGGTGAGTGGTGACTGAAATGATGTGAACACTCTGATTCTTCTTCTTTTTATTTTTCCCTCCCTGTTTTTCTTATTTCCCCCCCCCCCCCTTTTTTTTTTTTTTTTTTTTGGAAACAGCTGAAATCTGTATCTGCTCCATGCCAGGCTGCTGGTTTCAGCCTTTTTGCTGTGTGTCATTGGTGGTGATTACAGTTTCTTGTGTTTGTTGGGTCTATGACTGTTTATGTTGCTCTGTTTTTTTTATTGCAGTTTTGGTCGTTTTGCCTTTTGGGTCAAGTCTGTGTCATAGTATCCTAGCTGTCTGATTCTTGGGTTTGTGTGTTGTCTTGTGATGTTGTAAAATGTCACGTTTCTGTCTGTTTTTCTGTGTAGTATTGTCTCTATTTTGGCTGCATCATGTAGTTCAGCTGTTGGCATCAGTATGGTCGCTCCCATAGCAGCTCTCAGTACTTTGCTCTGTAGTCTCTGTAGTGAGTTTATGTGGCAATGCGCTGAATATCCCCAAACCTCGCATCCGTACAACATGGCTGATCTTATTATAGATTTGTATATGGTTGTCTTTGTTCGGCTGGTCAGGATTTTGGTTTTAAAAATGGGGTATGGTTGTTTGTATTTGGCTATTGCTTTTTATCTGACATTCTTTGTGTGTTCTTGCCAAATAAGTTTACGGTATATTGTAAGTCCCAGGTAGTTTGTTGTGCCTTTGTAAGGTATTTGTCCTCCGAATAAGGTCAGGTTGTTGTGTGATCTAACTGTTAGTTTTTTTCGTCATTATTAGTAAAGCCGACTTTCCTGCATTTACTTTTATCCTCCATTTTGTCAACCAGGTCTGTAGTTTGTCTAAGTGCTGTTGTAGTGCCATTATCGTATATTTAAAGTTTATTCCAATATTGTATATGAGTGTGTCGTCTGCAAACATCAGTGTCGTTACGCCTTCTGGCATGGGTATGTCGGCTGTGTATGTGCAGCATAGTAGTGGAAATGATGTTGACCCTTGTGGTACTCCAGCAATTATTTGCCTCTCATCTGATTCTGTCCTGTCGAGTGTTACTTTAAGTTTTCTCTCTACCAGGTAGCTGTATAGTAGTTTTATGTAGCAGTCACTGTATCCTTGTGTTTTCATTTTGAAGAGAAATCCAGTGTGCCGTATTTTGACGAATGCTTATTCTACGTCTAAGAAAGTTGTCAGTGTGTATGCTCTATCTTTGTAATTTTCTCTCGCTTCTTGTTCTTTTTGAAATGTGAGAGTTACTTCTTTTGCCAGTGTGGTTAGTGGGTGTATTGTAGAGTAATGTTCTCGGAATCCATACTGTGTGTCTGGTAGTATATTGTTGGTTTCTGTTTCTGTCTTTAACCTAGTTCTGAGTATCTTCTCAAATAGTTTACTTGTTGAATTTAGTAAGCTAATAGTCTTCTGTTTGATGGCATCAGTGGGTCTTTGTCTGATTTCGGTATTGTTACTACTAGTGCGGTCTTCCAGTTTGTAGGAAAGTATTGTAAGGTTAGTTTGGCATTGAATATGGTAGTTAAGATAGTTATTGCTCTGTCTGGTAGTTGTTGTAGGGTCTCATTTGTGATTTTGTCTGGTCTTGGAGCTTTGTTTTTCGGAAGTGTTTTTGTGTTCTAAAGAATTTCGGCATTATTTCTTAGGTCCGGTTGTGCTTGGTTAGGTTGTTGTAAGAAATGTTGAAATTGTTCGGTTAAGTCTCTGGTGAATTGCTCGTCTTGTCGGTCTTCGTTTGGTGTAATTTGATTTTGTAGTGTCAGCTATGGTTTCAGTATTTCCTTTCGGGTCGTATATTGGTCCGTCTGGAGTGATGATGTCTGGTGTACTGGCTTTCTTCGTTTTTCCTAGTAGCTGTCTTGTAATTTTCCACATTTAGTTTGTGTCGTCTGAAGTATCAGTCATGTACTGTTAGTACTGGTAAGTGCTCTGAGTCCAGTTCGTTAAGTACTGTAAGTGCTATGTCATGTGGTAAGTTGTGTAGTACAATGTCTAGTACATCTGGTTGTATGTTCACTTGTGATGGATAGTAAGTAGGCTCGGTTGGTGCTGTTATAAAATTGTTGTGTCGTTCCATGTGGTCTTTGAGTCTGCGACTGTAAGTATTTGTCAATCTGCTGTACCAGTCAGTGCATTAATTATTTTAGTCTCCTGCGACTGCGAAGTGAGTACTGTGTGTAGTTAGTTTGTCTAGGTCCTCATTAATTAGTGGGTTTCCTGGTGATCTGTATACTGCTATGCATGTAATACTTGTTCCTGCTGTCTGTACTATAACATATGTTCTATTTCTGGGAGTGTGATTTGGTGGTGCTGTATTGTGTTTTTTATCTATATGGCTGTTCCTCCCTTAAGTCGTTGGGTTTATGGTCATTTTTGTATATGTTGTAATTGTATATATTCATTCTGTTGTGTGGTTTTAGTCCTGTTTCGTTTATAAGTATGATATCCAGTCCATAATTTTCAATAGTCTGTTCCAGTTCGTAGATCTGGTTCCTTACTCCATTAGTATTCCAGTACATGAGTCGTAGAATGGGAGGCATTTGTCGTTCAGTCATAGTGTTGTGCCAGGTAGGTCGTAATAGACTCTAGTATTATTCTATGTCTTCTTCCTTTGTCTGTTGTTACCCTGGCCAGTTCCATGCAGGGTCTTAAGTTTGTTAATAGGCCCAGTATTAGTGGGTCTTGTAGGAGGAAGCCCAGCAGTTCTTTCAGTTCCCTGGCTGTGTCTGCAGCTGTTTTTGTCTGGTTCCTTTCAATTGTCTGTTGTCCTGGGTCTGTCTTGGTGTGTGATCTGGTGGTGGTGGTGGAGGAGGTGGTGGTGTTGGCTTTTGGGAGGATGGGGTGGTTTTGGAGTCTTGTGCGGAGGTGGGGTGGAGGAGGTATGGTGGATTTGCTTGTGTCTGTTTGTGTCTGTTGGGTCAGTGGCATGGTTCGTCTTTGCCAGTAGTTTCCTGAAATGGTCGGGAACTCTCTGGGGTCTTGAAGGTTTTGTGTCGCCTGTTGTATAGGTTTAGCTGGTTAGCTTGTCTTTGTCTCTGTCTGTTGTTCTTTGCCTCTTGGTATGCTGTACACTGTCTGAAGTTGGCTGGGTGGTCGCCTTTGCAGTTGACATATTGTGCGTGTTCGGTCCTGGGTTATGTGCAGGTCTTTGTGTCATGAAGTTCTATTTTGTCTGTCTGCATTTGATGCATCTTGTTGGCTAGACAGTTGTTCTTAGTGTGTCCCCATCGTTGGCAGTTTGCACATTGTGGTATGTTGTAATTTCTTGGTATGTGCCCCTCCCAGTACACTGTTGTATTGTTGATGGCGTCAATGTTGTACAGTATGTCCTTTTCAAAGTCTGGCACTATTACTCTGAAGAATCCCAGTTTTCTGATTGTCTGTTCCTGCCCTTGACTGGTCTTGGCAGTGAACTGTTCCAGATAGTGAAAGTGGATGCCTTTGTATTGTAGCTCCTGTCTGACTGTGTCTGTGTCAATGGTCGGAGGCAGTGCCTTCATTATTGCAGCATGTGTCCTTTCTTGTCTAGGTAAGTATGTGGGGAAGTTGATTCCCTTGTCTTTTAGTAGTTCCTTTGTCGTTCTGTAGGTGGCGTTTGTTGTTGTCAGTACCTTTATTCCCTGCTGTGTGAAAGTGATTTTGAACAGCTTTCTAATTTCAGCTGTCAGCAGGGAAATGACTCGGTTGTAGTCTATGGTCTTGTTAATTATTATAGGAACCATGTACTTTGTCTCGTCCTCTGTTGTCTCTTTTGAGCTGCCTGGGAGTTGTCAGTTGCTTGACACTGTTTCGTTTTGTGCCTCAGTGCTTTGCTTCTGTCTAGTGTCTTGTCTATGCTTTGTCTGGTCCACGGTCGTAGAAAAACAGGTCTGGACACTCGCCTACCTACCAATGTATTTTGCTTGACTCCCTTGTTGTTTGGCTGTAGTTCGTCAAGTTACCGAGAATGTCGCACTTTTTGGCACTGTAATCCAGGCGGTCGGACTCAAAATCCACCCACTTTTTCCCATTGTTAAATTTATAAAGTAAATATAGATTGCTGGAGCCTTTTCTTAAATTTGTGAGCGAAGGAAGGCATTTTATAAATTGATAAAAAAAATACATTTTCATAAATTGTTTATCTTAGTGAGATGGAAGTGGGCGGTGTTTGAGTCCGACCACCCTAACTGCAACGCCAATAAAACACAACTTTCTCGGTAACTTGGTGAACTGCAGCCAAACAACAAAAGGGTCAAGTTTCCAGGCGAGTGTCCAGACCTGTTCGTCTACGGCCGTGGTCTGGTCCTTTTTCTTTGGTGCTGTCTCAGTGTCTGTTGTTTCTCTTTCGCTGTCTGAGTCTGATAGTGCATGGTACTTGTTTTTGGTGACCATCAGTTTAAGTCTCTGTGCTATGTTCGTTAGTCGTCCAGTGTTTTTTTACTTTTCTCTTCTGTCGCTCAAAGCCGCATTTGCCTTTTCCATGTAGTTGTTGGTCTCAGTTGTGCTGTCTAGTATTTTTGGGGGTCCTCCCGAGGTGTCAGCCATGTTGTCTGCTATTCTTATTTCATGCTTCGAGGGGCGGCGCAGGGCCCCGAGCAACCCCCAGGCGCCCCGAGCACGAGTCGCGGTGAGCGAAGCACCCCCCGAGCATGGCCAAACCTTGGATGGGTGACTGCCGTATGCGGGCCGGGAGCGGCCTCAGAGTACCTCTCCTCCGCCTCAAGGTCACGCCGAGTTGTTGGTGTCGATCTTGCAAGACTGGCTTGCCTTTGTCGCCTTTCTAGTTTCTGATTGGCTGTCTAGAATTTGTCGGCCAATCACGTGCGAGCAGCAATCTCGCCTGTCTGAGTCCTATTCTCTGTATGTTTTGTTCCTATGTTGCGTACGTTTTTGTCATTTTCTGGTGAATATATTAAATTATGTATGGTTTTAAATATTGTTAGTTGTCAGTTTACTGGTTGTTTATTTATTTAATTCTGGTTAGAAACTGATTTGTGTTTCGTTGTATTAAAATACACAGTTTATTGTTCAGCTAACACGGGTGTTGTGCCCTAGCAGGCCCCTACCAGACACCATTTGTAACTGCGATACTTGTTTTTCAGTAGGAAATATTTATTGGTGAAATTTTTTAGTGTTGTCTGGTAATATTATCTTGGCCTTTGATTTATTTAAACTGTTAAATATGTATTGTAAAGTCCTAATTCCCTACTGTTAATCAGTGTTGTTTGTGTTGAAAAATTATGTAACTAATTTTTCGTGTTTTTGTACCTTTGACTATGTTCAGTGAAAAATTGTATTATGTTGTGTGGACTTGGACCGGTGTTGCTATTAAGTAGACTTGGACTGTTTTTGCATCCAGGATGCGTCATGACTCTTTTTTTCATTGCGAGAGGGCGACAGTATAGGAAATTGTGGCGATTGTTTTGGTGATATCTGCAAACCCTCTAATATTTTTGGTCCTCCGTGCCGGATTAATCACGGGATATACGGTTTCGGGCACGGTATTGTTTGCGTAATGTACGACTTCAACGGTTCGTTTTCGCACATCGGAAATTATCGGCAGTTATTGACGGGTTTAGCGGTACATATTTTGGCACCATTGTTACGGGACTGAACATGAACAGATAGACGGATCTCCACATGCGAGAAGAATTTGGATGTGGTTACAAGTATACAGTCCACTTCATATTTCAGTGCAAGTTTGAACTACCACGATTTTCCAGTTGCCAAATAAAATGGCTGCAGCAACACTCCAGTTACAGTTTGTTGGTTTCAATTATCTTCTAGCGCAAGCTGAAGAAGCTAGAGAACTGTACGAGTCTGCGAAGAGTGACGCGACGAAGGTAGAAGACTTTGAGGTTGTCTTTGAAGAGGTTATGTCAAAGAGGGATGAATTACTGGCCAACTATTTTGCCATATGCACTCATCCTCCTGGAGACAACACCAGCATATTGGACGAATGCCAGGAGCAGTTTTCGATTTATGAAACAGTTTTCCGTGAAATAAGGAAAGTTTACAGTAGATTGAAAAAAGTGCTGGCTGTGATGTACCCCATAGTAATGGTTCTCAAAGTTTGCGGGTTTCGACAGCAGTGCTACCGCCACTTCCATTGCCAGTCTTTGATGGAAACAGAGGGTACCCGTCGTTTCGCCTAAAAATGTTTTGCCTAATCGTAGGCAAAACGACTTTAGGCACTATGACTTTAGGCAAAATTACTTTTAGGCAAAACTACATTAGGCTAAACGACTTTAGGCTAAATTATTTTAGGCAAAACGACTTTAGGCAATATAACTGTAGGGGAGACGATTTTTAGGCAAGCTAAGCGAGAAG